>JAAAIY010000020.1:95897-123196 GCA_016098105.1 Actinomortierella wolfii
TTACTGAACTACTGAACAAGCAAAAAAAGGGTATGGCTCACCGGACAGCCATCTGGTGCGTAATGACTGGTCAAACACTAATACTAATTATCATCCTCTTGCCTCTTGCCTCTTGCCTCTTGCCTTTTTTATTTTTTGCTTTTCCATTAAAACAATAGTCAAGATGTTGTCCTTGCACGGTCTGGTCTGAACTTGGAGAGGCACATCAAGTCGAATCGGGGACAGGTCAAAGCAAATGTCAAATACTGGCAATCAAGCAAAGACGTTTTGAAGTATGTCCATGAGATCTTTGCCTCGCCTATCACCACTACTCTCGCACCAGTCAGCGCCAATAATGCAGACCAAGTAGTCAGCTCTTCAAGAACGTCATTAGACTCTACATCATCTACAGCTGTGGATGAGCAAGAATACCACAAAGTGTCCAAGGCACCGACAGCACCAACAGAACAACCGATTGCCGTTTATCAATAATATGTTAGAATGACGTGCCCCCAACAGTTAGAAGATAATGTCAAACACAAGAAGGACAGGACATAGACTTGTAGAATCTCTAAAGAAAGACATTACTCCTTTGTGTGTATTCCTTTTCAGAGCATGAGTATCCAATCCAGGTGGATGGGCCGCAGGTGTAGTTTACTATGATGTTACATAGCATTTGCCAGTGCACCCAAATGGGCTCTGTTTCCCATTCCACACAGGTCGCAGGGGAGTGCAGGAACACAGGCCTGAGAGGGTGTGTGGCTTTGAAGACATTTTAGAGTTTTCTCTTAAAAGCAAGGATGACCTGCAAAATTGAATCCCCATCGGTTCTTCTCTTTAGTCTCCTAACAAGACTTCCACCGGTTCCCCCTAAAACAACACACCCCTCCCACCACCTATCTACTTTTTCATTCCAATATGCGTGAGGTTATCTCCATCCACGTCGGTCAGGTATGGTGTAACTGAGAAAATACTATGACTGGACCGTTTTTTTAAAGAGCTCTTGGGTTGGTCGCGCGACCTAAAGTCGCTGTCCCGATGGGCTTTCATAGAATGCATCATCTAGTCAACATTGAATGCTGAAATCACTTCATCTGTTTTGTTTTCCTAGGCTGGTATCCAAATCGGTAACTCCTGCTGGGAGCTGTACTGCCTTGAGCACGGCATCTCTCCCGACGGTACTGTGTAAGTAGAAGAGAGGCTGAGATGGTTTTCGCGACCATCTATTGTTGTTGTCTCTGGGATTCAAAACGAGATGAGACATTAAGCCAGGCACCAACCAGGTCTCATGACAGGCGCTGTGAGCCTCTGCTTTTTAATATATGTGTTTCTCGAGGAACTAACTTTGTTCTTCACTTTATGGCAATACCTTCCGACTTACTAGTGCCTCGGACAAGCAGGCTTCGCAGTTCGACTCGTCCTCGAGCACCTTCTTCTCGGAGACCGAGGCTGGCAAGCACGTCCCTCGTGCCAGTAAGTAGTGCGACGCCAGTGGAAGAGCCTGGATGAAACAACTGTCAACGGATAGTCATCTCACCTTGTTGGGCACTCTCGATACTTTTTTTTTCCAATCTGCTAAATAGTCTTTGTCGATCTTGAGGAGACCGTTGTCGATGAGGTTCGTCGCGGCACCTACCGCAAGTAAGTCGCCTTACCATGTCCTCTCCTTTTTTGTGTTCCCTTTTTGTGTTCCTCCCGTCTCCCCATCCAAAAGGATTCTGTTCCCTCCCGCCCAATACCTGTGGATATCACGCCTCTTTCTCGTAAGAGAAACCAATGCAAACATAGGCTAATCTCATCTCCGCTGCACATATGCATGAACTTGATACCATTTTAGCCTGTTCCACCCTGAGCAGCTGATTTCTGGCAAGGAGGATGCCGCCAACAACTATGCCCGTGGTCACTACACCATTGGTAAGGAGCTCGTCGACAGTGTCCTGGACCGTGTCCGCAAGCTGTCGGACAACTGCACTGGTCTCCAGGGCTTCTTGGTCTTCCACTCGTTCGGTGGTGGTACCGGTTCCGGTTTCGGTGCCCTGCTGCTGGAGCGCCTCTCGGTCGACTATGGCAAGAAGTCGAAGCTCGAGTTTGCCGTCTACCCTGCTCCCGAGATGGCCACCTCCGTTGTTGAGCCCTACAACTCGATCCTGACCACCCACACCACCCTGGAGCACACTGACTGCGCCTTCATGGTCGACAACGAGGCCATCTACGACATTTGCCGTCGCAACCTCGACATTCCTCGCCCCACCTACTCGCACCTGAACCGCATCATTGCCCAGGTCGTCTCGTCGATCACTGCTTCGCTCCGCTTCGTCGGTTCGCTCAACGTCGACTTGACCGAGTTCCAGACCAACCTGGTTCCCTACCCCCGTATCCACTTCCCTCTGGTCACCTACGCCCCTATCCTGTCGTCGGCCAAGGCCTACCACGAGCAGTCGTCCGTCCAGGAGATCACCAACGCCTGCTTCGAGCCCACCAACCAGATGGTCAAGTGCGACCCCCGCAACGGCAAGTACATGGCCTGCTGTCTGCTGTACCGTGGCAGCGTCATCCCCAAGGACGTCAGCGCCGCCATCACCCAGATCAAGACCAAGCGCACCATCCAGTTTGTCGACTGGTGCCCCACTGGTTTCAAGGTCGGTATCAACGACCAGCCCCCCACCGTCTTCCCCGGTGGCGAGGTTGCCAAGGTTCAGCGCGCCGTCTGCATGCTGTCCAACACCACCGCCATTGCTGAGGCCTGGTCCCGCCTGGATCACAAGTTCGACTTGATGTATGCCAAGCGTGCCTTCGTCCACTGGTACGTCGGTGAGGGTATGGAGGAGGGTGAATTCTCCGAGGCCCGTGAGGACTTGGCCGCTCTCGAGAAGGATTACGAGGAGGTTGCTTCGGACTCGATGATGGAGGATCAGGAGATCGTCCACGAGGAGTACTAAGCTTGTTTTTTTTCCGACAAGAAAAAAAAGCAAGGAGTCGCTCCATAACAACACACATATTGGAATTTTAGCGTAACCCTTCCCCTGCCCCACCCAATGCATACCAATTACTCTGTCCCCTCTAAATTGGTTTAGTCAGGTTCGCTTAAAATTGTTTCAAATAACATCTTTTCGAAATATTATAAGGGTTTAAGTGTCCAGTGAATGTTGCCAACAGGTGTGATGAACAAAAAAGAAAAAAACGTGGGAGGGAAAGGGGCGTGTCTGCATGCTTTTATACTCTTCATTTTTGTTTTCATGCTGAAGAAAGGAGGGTGACATGTCTAAGTTTTTTTAGATGCATTGTAGTATTGTTTATGGTTTTTACTGTTGTTCAGCCTTTGGAGAGTTTGGTAACAGCTGCTGGTATGGGGCCGTGCAAGCACACAAGTCTTTGTACGGCTCAAAGGTATCTGGATCAATATCAAACTTGGCCAACTAGATGGGGAAGAAAGAAGACAGTGAAGTAAAAAAGTGTCAGTGATTTGAGTATTCGAGTCAGTGAAAAGAAATCACTGTTGCACATTTTTTGTTTGTTTCCATACCTCATTCCTGAACTGCCGAACATCCAATACAAACTGCAGGCGGACTTTATCATCTGCTGAAAGGAGATTGGTCGCACTGGCGCCATCCTCATCCTCGTTCTCGTCCTGTCCACCCCCAGATGTCATCAAGCTCGTAAAGGCGCTGGGCAGGTTGAGACCAATGCGGCGCTTGGTCTGACTTCCTGGCTTCTTGGCAAACTTGTTGCGCATGTCCTCGCGCCGTTGCAACTCTTGAAGGTACTCGGTCAACAGCGTGCCATAGTGCTGCGTTGTCGCCACCGCTACCTTGTGGATCCATTGCTGACGGAGACTCTTGTCTTTGTCTCCTCCGGACATCGCCAGAGCTGATCCACGCTCCTTTTCGTCCTCGTCATCTGATGATGATAGCAACAAGAATCCAGCACCATGATGCTGTGGTAAGAAGTAGAGTGCAAGTGGCTCCAGGATCAACTCTACAAACAACGAGGGTTCCGTCGGTGTCGGTGATGCGTTGCTCATCGAGATTGCCTTGACATGTGTCTGCAGCACGTCAATGCACCGTTGTGTCAACAAGTTTGTGATCCGCTGTTCGACAATGGGCAGATCACGCTGCAGAGACTGCAAGCCCTGCTGGAGTGCGTCACGGATTAACAGACGTCCATCGTTGCTATTGTCCCTCTCAGCCATGTCACCATTGCTATTCGAGTATCCATCATCGTCCCCAATCAGCGCCTTTGGAAGCTGCGGTTGGATCTGTGAAGAAAACAAGTAATCCACTTGAGCCACAACGGCGTAGACATCATGTACCAGTAGTGTCAGGTGCTGCAAGACCATGTCATCGATCGAATTCCGTCCAACAGACGCAGGTGCCGTACCCGCTGCGGAGGCACCGGCCCCTGCTGCATTTGCGGCTCCAGATGTTCCACGAAGCGATGCCGTCGACGCTGTTCGGTGTAAAGGATAGCCGCTATTGGATGGTGCTGGAGAGTTGGTCCGTGAAGGCGCGTTGCTGCCGCTATTTCCACCACTGATGCCGCCAAGGCCTCCTACCACGCTACGATCCTTAAAGATGTCCATCTTGTCCTTAAGAGTGCTAGTCAGCCATACCGAGTACCGTGCCAGCAATTGTAATGTAAACTTCCAAAAACTGTCCGATGCGCCATATATGAATACATCTTTTGACCAACAGCGCTCTATTGCCGACAAAATCGCCTTGCTCGCAGGCAGCAATGCTAGACAGGTGGATAGAAAGAAGTGCAACAAAGAGATGGTGGGAGTTTAATAAATGTAGTACCAAAATACACACGACGATAGCTTGTTCTTCCTTTTTTCGCTTTCTCCAATCGGAGTACGTACCTTCGGTCTTCTTGCATCTAGAGGTAGGCAAAGAAAAGTCACCTGGATGTTGCTGCAAAACGCTCTCTACTGTATCCTTCATCTCGCGTGATCTCAAGGTGAAGTAGGTCTGAAGGAGCAAATGCCATCGTTTCATAAAGGCCTGATAAGTGGCATCGCTTCTCAGGTGGGTCAAAGACCTCCTTGATCCACATAATGACTCGAGTTTGGAGACAAGCTGCATCGTATCAGTGTAGTTTTGGTGGAAAACGTCTGCTGGCGCCGCGTTCAAGATTGAAGGGATGTTCTTGAGAATGCCCGCCGCTACTGCTGGCCAGATACAATGTGCCGGGATGTCGTAGTGTGTCGTTCCCTTGAGCTCCTTTTGCGTCACTTCCATCAGTAGCGTACAGCGATCCTGGATAAAATCGAGAATCGCATCGTATATTGCCACAAGTGGCCGCTTCTCTGGGCTGCCGAGATGTTCTAAATTGTATCGAGTGATGGTCTATCATTTTGACATGTATAGATGATTGGAGAACGAATAAGAACGCGTTCCTGTTAATAATATGATGGACGATCCAAGAAGAAAGAGTAACCAACTATCCTCTAAATTTCATTCTCAACATTACCTTCTCAACAAATGGTTGGATAAGGTACTCAGTAATGACGGTCTCGGCTTCGGTCGTTTGATCGATCAGGGCATATGTTCTCAGACACTGAAGAAGCGATGCTTTGTTCTCTGCTGGGTTAATGTCTTTTGGAGGCTTTAAACACGTCTTGAGAACCTTTGAAAGGTTGTCGCTCATAGTCTCCTTGATGCGGACCAAACGCTATGTATTATACAGGAGTAAGAAAAAAAAGAAAAGCAACGGTGAATAAGAGGCGCAACTCTTTCTTTCAAATAAAATCTAGACACAATCCGGGCAGTGAAGGTGCTGCCTACCCAGTCAATGTTGGTGACAAAAGGAAGGCCAGCTCCCTTGGACACCAAGTACTGCATCTGGTTGTATTCACTCGCTACACGTTCCAATCGTTTAGCGGTACTGATGCTCTCCTGTTGCTCATCATCTGGTAGCCCTGATCCATCTCCATCGGCGCCACCACTGGCGCCACTGCTTGATATCCGGAGCAGGCTCTCGACCTTGGCAACCGATTCTGATATGTTGAGGAGCAATTGCAGACTTTGCTTCTTTTCCCGAATCTCGGCTCGACGCGCCAACTTTTGCTGTAGGGTATCTACGACGCCATCCAAACTAGATTGTACGATCTATGAGGTGTTCATTAGGATCAAGAGAAGGAGGAGTAAACAAATGTGAGCCATTCCAAGGAGGGAGATATGTGAGAGGGATAACGATACTTCAAACAAAATGAAATGATGCTGATCCTTACTTACCAATGCACTGTCCTTCATTTTGACAAGTGGTCTGTGCAGATCATTCATCATCTTGTCGACGCCATTGAGGTTGGTGGAGAGGTTGATAAAATCAGCATAGTCGCTGTTGATCAGCTCCACCAGCTCCGTTCTCAGCTCCTTCAAATGTGCAATCAACTGCAAGAAATAAAAAAGGGAGAGATTGAAAGATGTATCTCGTCAGAACGTTATGCTGTACAATGAACTGCTGGAATCACGCATGGTATAGCACTGACAACACAATACTCCATGAGTACAAGCTCTGACGACAAACGATGGTTACCTGGGACTTGAGTTCCTCAAGTGGTAGGTGACGACGCGCAGACAAAAACTCGTCAATGTCAAAGTCGGGTGCAATCAGTGCTGCGCGATCAATACCGATGGATAGCGAAAACTCATCGGCATGCCCATCCCTATGTTCTTGTTGCTGGCGCTGGTGCTGTTGGTCGCGACGTTCGTGGTCGAGGAGACGACTGTTCAGGGCTGGCAGAAAGGATGAGTTGGCGCTCTTAGAGTCGATGCTCAGATGACTGGGCTTCCGGGATGCAGAGGACGATGGAGGCTTTGTGTCGACAGCATGCTGAGTGTCCATCTCGATGGATGGGGAAGGAGGAAGTATGTCAGTGGGGAGGAGGGTGAGGGTTTGGTGGTTCGTGTCAGTCTCTCACTCACTGGTTGCCTCGTTAGAGCCAGACTGAGAATCCAATTCAGAGGATTCGATCAAATCAGCAACCAGAGACATTTCGGTGACGTTGTAAAAATTTGGGCCAATTTTTTTTCGACCCCCACTGCAATGGAAGAGCGGGAGGTCGGAGGAGAAACTGACTGAGGCTAGCTGCCCCGATTAACCCATTTCCGTCCCTCCCTTCTTTTCTCTCGTCCCTTCACATCCTCACATCATGTCCGGCATCACTCTCATCAACCAGGTCAAGGCCTCCAAGGCCCTCACCAGCTTCCTCCAGCCCGTTGCCAACGCCTTCGTCAACGCTGCTGGCTACCGCAAGCTCGGTACGATCCCCTCTCACTTCTTCCTCCCTTTTCCGTTCTACCCAAATCAGCTTTCCGGATCAGAATCCAAACACATACCCATGCCATTTTGCTGCAGGCTGCATCACACCCTCCCGCTTCCATTCTTCCTGATGTGCCAGTTTCTCTTGCTCCTTACTGGCCACATGCTGGGCATTGAAGCATTGGATCCCACATCAATGTCTTTCCTGTAACCAGCGTTGCATGGATTTTTGAGGGAAGAATTTGCTCGGAGGCGTGTTCCGGCTGCACGGGTTTCTCTCAGACTCGTGGCTACCATATTTTTTCGTGCCACTTGTTATCTCTTTGCAGCCACGCCAAAAAGACTCTACATTCTCGAATCTCAACACAATCCCCACAGGAATACTTTTGACATCCCTCAACACTTCTCATCCTTTTCAAAAAAACCCTCCATGTACACGTGTAACTAAATACTGAACCTCTGTATAACACGCTTTTTTTATCAACTCTAGGTGTCCGCTATGATGACTTGCTCCGTGAGGAGACCGACATTATCGAGACGGCCCTGAAGCGCCTTCCTGAGGACGAAAGCTATGAGCGCTACTACCGCTTGAAGTGCGCCTTCCAGTACTCGCTGTCGCACACCATCGCCACCCCCGACAAGTACCTCAAGCCTGAGGATGTAAGATCCACTTTTTCCGATTGAGCAAAAAAAAAGCTGGAAGGAAGGACCAAAAAGCATAGGACGATACTTTGTCAATCTCGCCATTGACTGACATGAACTTTCACACGTCTACTTGTAGGATATCCGATACCTCACCCCCATCATTGATGAGGTCGCCAAGGAGTTTGCTGAGCGCGAGGAGTTCAATGTACGTCTTCTTCTTCCCGGCTCTATTTTGTATCGGGATGAAATGGAGAACAGAATCTTGCTATCACGGATTATTTTTCAGGTTTACTAACGGTATTCTTATATATTCTGCTGCCATTTTTTCTCTCTTTTTTTATCGTCTTGAATCCAACAGAACATCAAGTCTTTTTCGAAGCACTAAAAGAAGAATCATCGCGCCAGTAATAGACTTCATCCCACACCTCTCAATGTTATTTTATTTCCGTCATTTTCTCCCCTTCACAACGCCATCACCACAATAAAAAAAAACCTTCGGCAGAAATCAAAAACGGAAAAAGAAAAACACCAAAGGCGCTTGCTTGCTTGCTTGCATTGTAACGGATATATTCTCGGTGATGGAATAAAATCAGGGTTTGCAATGTCTCTCCGTGATCTTGCAGGAGAAACTTCAAGGAGGGAACAGACAATGGACACAAAATAGTCTTTGAATCACACAAAGAATTCAGCAAAGTGACTGGAAATGCTGGGTGCTAAAAGTCGAGTGTATCATACCGTTCCATGTCAGCGTTAAGGACGCAAATTTTCGCATGGAGGTGCATATGATGCTTATTATCGTTCTAGATGCATTCGTGCTTTGTACTCTTTTTTTTTTTTTTTTTTTTTTTACTCTATCTGTGCTTCGTTGGTACTATCTGGTGACAAGGGTATATTATACCGATCAAGAAACGTGTGCCTCTGTTTAGCATTCTCATGATTCTGGGCCCTAGCCTTTCCATACCAATGGTGGGCTTGTTGGATATCCTTGGGAACGCCCAGCAAGCCCTTCTCATACATGAGTCCAAGGTTAAACTGGGCGGCGGGGTCTCCGTTCTCAGCGGCTCGGCGGTGCCATACCACCATACCTGCATCTGACACAAGGGCCCTTCGCTCTTCAGATTCCATTAGCCGAACATGAACGATTGCATCTGGTTCACCTTGTTCAGCTGCTTTGGAATACCAATCAAAGGCCTCATCATCATCTCGTTCTACGCCTTGGCCGAGCTCTAACATCGAACCCAGGCTACACTGGGAGTACATGTAGCCTTTCTGGGCAGCCTTGAGATACCATTCCCACGCCAATTGGTCACTTTGCTCGACACCCTGGCCGAGGTCATACATCCACGCGACATTGTTCTGTCCCACTTCATCGCCTTGCTCGGCTGCCCGTTGGTACCATGCCAAGGCCTCAGAGTCGCTCTGTTCGACACCATGTCCGTGGTCGTACATACAGCCAAGGTTCGTCTGTGCAAGCGGATATCCTTGTTCGGCAGACTTGCGATACCATGCGACAGCTTCGGCATAATCCACATCGACACCACGACCGGTATAATACATCAGCGCAAGGTCATACTGGGCGTAAGGGTGTCCGTGTTCGGCGACCTTTCGTAGATACTGCACGGCTTTCACGTAATTGACTTCAACTCCTTGACCATCTCGGTAGAGATGGCCCATAAAAAGATGGGCATCCATGTCATCCTGCTCAGCAGCAAGACGGAACCACGCAGCTGCCTGGGCGTCGTCTTCTTCGACCCCATGACCGTGATAGTACATATGACCGACGTAAAACTGGGCAGCTGCACTCCCTTGCTCTGCCGCCTCCCGGTACCAGAAATAGGCCTGAGTATAATTCTTTTCCATATCCTTGCCTCCTCCGTGTTGGGCTTCGCTGTTGTCCTGAGGCTCTGCTTCCTCGTGATCGCTTGGAGAAGAAGACGCGTCACTGTCGCTTTCTTCCGAACTACTGTCGTCGTACGTCGAACTGGCAGAGTCGGTAGGTGCAAGTCCTTCATAATACATATCAGCTAGTTTGAGCTGGCTCTCGACATGTCCACGTCGAGCGGCTTCAAGATGCCAATAAAAAGCCCAGTGATCATTGGCAGGCACATCAGCTCCGATCTTCTGATACTCATTTGCCAGAGCATGTATCGCACTCAGATCGTGAAGTTCTACATCACGAGTGAGCTCCAATAGGTCCCGAGGATCCATGGCTCTATTGAAAGCGAGAGGGAGGTTTTGGCATAGGAGTAAAAAGTCAGGACGGAGGCTTTAAGTATTATAAGAGTGTCGCACTGAAATGTCTGTAGAAATCGGTCGTCACAGGTCTCGAGATATGCCGTGTTCTTGTACGCACCATGAGTGACAAGTTGCTACACGATTACGAATTGAATGAAGGAAATGTCGAAAGATGCAATGAAAAAATAGCTACTCCTGAAATGAGAGATGTAGATAATGAAATACTAGTAGGGAAAAACTTGCATCCATACAAATAGACAAGATTCTTGAGGGCTGAGCACATGAAGGGCCTCACCGCAGTTACTTAGTGTAGATTGAGAACCTTGTGGAGTTTATTCAAATGCATCCAATGGCGGGGTACGTCAAGATACGGAGAGAGAGAGAGGATCATCTACAAGTGAGGGATAGAAGCTCTAGTTCTACCCACACGATTCGTAGTTTTTATTTTTCCCAGAGGAAGCAAACAAAGGGCGTTGCAGACGCACACTCTTTAGGTTTTGTTCAGTCTAACATCCCAGCGCTCTGGATCATTGACGAGATCAATCAATGTAAACTTTGCCCAAGTTTCAGCCAGTGCAACTTCACGCTGCTTTGTTGTCGAAAGGTCAGATCCAAATAGACGCTCGCAAAAGCTCTCCAGCCGTTCGAACGAGGGACTATTCAAGACGTCCAAATACAAACGAAAGCTGAGCAAAGTTGCAAATATAAACAGTGTGGCGGAGCAGTTTTTCCGCAGCCCTGACTTCTCGTCATTGCCATGACTTTCGAAGCTTTGCTTTTGCATGATGTAATCAACATACCGACATGTGGGTGTCTCCTTGCGTCTTGCAACAGATGCAGAGCCATTCGTTACCCTGTAACCTACTTTGGATTGACACATTCAAGAGCAAAAGTCACCTGCAGTACAAGTGAACATACTGCGGTCGTGCACACTTTTTCTGTTCATTCACGCCTGAAGAGTTGACTACAAAGGTGGTCTCACATTCAGGTGGTCTTGCCTGAGCATCATTTAACGATGCATATCCTCTAGAACCATCACTCACGTACACCGCCGTATCATTTGTTCCAGAGTACATCAGTTCGTGCCATCGATCATCTTCATTACACCACCTAGTAGAAGAGAATGGCCGCGACAGCCAAAACGGTGTGACGGCAGAGAATTGCCTCAAAGTGGGCCGGGGAGGTGGGATGAATCTCGTAGTATGTTTGGTGTCCAAGGTAGATCTCCCTTCCCCAGTTCCGACCATACTTGGATCTATCAAACATACACCCATCTCTAGGTTAAGATATCTTTTGCTAGTTACCAAAAGATCTTGATGAAGAGTAAAAACTAAACAACAATACACACCTAGATGCCGAAGAGCAGGGAACACTTGTTTGAACCTGTCGTAGGTGTATTGTACAGTGCCGTCAGAGCCTTCAACTTTGTCAGGCTTTAAAATCTTGATAACCATTCTGACTATATGAATCAGCCCAGAAAGTAGAGTTATATTTGCAATGTCTACTGGATGTAGGTTGAATTGCATTTCTCCAATTTCAAATTACATATTCGAGCATAATACCATTATTGCTTCTTGTATCGGTAAGTACAGCAAGATGGGCGTCTTCAAGTAATCCAATGCGGCCTCCACACTTTCCTGTAACATTGCATTGTGGTGAAGAAAAGTAAAATACTGAGGCAACCATTGAAGAACGAACATAAAAGCAAAAGGCATGAAGGCTCGAGCGTATACATCAATCTCTTACTCCAGACAGGTGCATATGCACTCTCGTACTCAGGAGCAAACCAGGCAATGAGCCCATGGAATTCTGTCTTGTCAAACATGACCGTTAGTGAATGGCAAGTTCAGCGTAAGGAACAAGAATGGTGGCGCCCAATATGGTTGCAGACGCGTCCAGGACAGTCACGAGCCTCGGCCAGTCTTTTCTTATGCCTCCTCCTCCCAAGATTCTGCAACAACAATTTGTAACCATGGCATCGGTCGACCTTAGCTTTTTTGATGCCATTCAGACGGCTATGGAGGAGGAAAATGTATGAATTAGGCAGGGGCGAGTTAACTTTGTCATTACTACAACAAGAACAGTACCTTTTGCTCATCTGTTGGCTGTACTCTTTTCTACCTTGCTATACTCCTTTGGGACACACACAGGTTCTCAAGGAGAACATTCGGTCAGCTGTCCGAGAGATTGATCGTATCAACCGCAATATCACGGCCGTCCTTGCAGCTGTGCATAGCTCGAGCGACAAGAGTAAGTGAAAGGTTGTAGAATGCTAAACAATAGGCGCAGGTTGACTTTTTGACACGATTATTTTCATTATTATTTTGATGGTATTAAACCAATCGTCTAATCCCGTGTCTATTTTGTGCTACTAGTCCCAACTCTTTGCGCACAGGCAAGGATCTATTTCTCAGATATCCAGCAACAGATTAAGGACCTGTCAACATTAGTCTCGCCTGGCCAGTACTACAAGTTCAATGGGCTGTGGAGCGGACCTGTCCAACAGGCATGCTATCTGGCAACACTTATTGTTTACCTTGAAACAGAGCGACTGATTACAGTGGAGGAACTAGAGGGATTCTTTGCAGGTATAGTATCTTTTTCTTACCATAGGAACATTTTCTTAGCTGGACATTTCAAGTCACTTTTTGTATCATGTACTCACAGCCTAATTTTCTACAACATGCTCACCGCATTGCAGTGAAGGTTGATCTTAGCAATGATATGAACGAGTTCAAAATTTCTCTGGAAGAGTTCCTTCTCGGCATGGTGTCCATTACTGGAGAACTCGTAAGGATCAGGATAAGGTCATACTGAGCATAAGTAATGAACTATAGGAAATAAGAGAATCACCCATAACTAAATCAAACTTTTCCTCTGCATTTCTTGATGATATCCCTAGTCACGACTTGCTGTCAACAGCGTGACAGCAGGAGACTTCAATAGGCCAGTGCGAATTGGCAAGTTTCTCAAGGAGCTGTACAGTGGATATCAGCTGCTAAACCTGAAGAACGACCTCCTCCGAAAACGCTTTGACGGCATCAAGGTAAATGGCGATCAAATCATTCTATATACTCATTATGATCCATGTAATGTTGCATTGTTGGTCACGACATTCTTTTGCCTTACGACAACTTTGTCTTTTATCTTTTTTTTGTTCAAATACTCGGCCGAATTAGTATGACATCAAGAAGGTGGAGGAGATTATCTACGATTTGACAGTGCGAAAGTTGATCGTGTCGGGGCAGGCTCAAGAACTGACTACTTCAGCGACTGGTAGTACGACTGTGAGTCAATAAAGTTGTACATCATGTTCTCATGATGCTGATTTTCACGCGGATGGTGAAGCCTGCTCGCTCTCCTTCTTCTTCAGCTCGGCATTGATCTTGTGTGCAAGACGAACAAATTTGGTGTGGCGTCCGAGGGCAATAACCTCATCTCCTCTCTTAATTTCCACTGTCGTATAAGCCAATGTGCCTCCGACTTTGTCACATCTGGAGTACTGTACCATAGAAAGGAGAAAAAAAAGGGTGTGAGTGTCGGAATTAGCAGAGAAGACCGCCCAAGCAGAAATAAAAAGGCTGATATTAGATACAAAAGGGTACATACAATCGAAAGAATGTCACCTTGCTTAGCTCCGGAAACAAAGGAAATATTCAAATCTAGATCGTGGGAAGAATTGGTTAAGATTTATATCCCAAACAAATAAAACGGCTCTTCCTTTCTTTTCTTGGCCTCTCCCACTAGACTTGTTTTTCAATAATTTGTATTCGTACCTGTGGAGACTCCTGTGGAATGCATATTCTCAGAAGCGATGGCAAGCGAGCCTCCAACATCGACAATGGTGCTCAGCAAACCACCATGGCAACCACCGAGACGATTCTGGTGTGATAATGATATGCGTATGGTATTAGATCAGGTTGTTGCAGTACTGGACAATGTCGTTAGTGGCACAGAAGATAAAAGTAGTACTTACTAAATGCTGAGGGCCAACTTCGAGTTGGGCAAGGCATGAACCCTTCGTAGCGGAGACAAGTTTAAGCTACTTGACAAAAGGAAGAAATAAGCTGCCGTGTTAGAGTGCAGCTGGCCCACAGAGCGCTGACATAGCTACTCTGACCGTCAGTAATATTACCTCTTGGAGAGCAAGGGCATCATAGCCTTTTTGACTCAAAAAGTTGTTCCTGAAAAAAACAATAATTATTGGCAACATGGACGATTAGGACTCATAGTTCGCCTAGCAGCCCAATCATAGATATTCAGAATGTCAATTCTCTTACCAGACTTTCTTAACGTGGTGCAGTGGTGACATGTCGAAAATGAATGGGGATGAAAAAGGAATGAAGAATGCAAAGGAACTTGGCAACGTTTCTTATTCTGAAAAAAGTTCTTAGGTTTGTAGGGTAACTGGGGAAATCAGAGGGGAGGGGCCAATCGGAAATTCTCAAGTCCACGAGGCGATTTTCAGTCCCCCTCCTCCACGTTTTCAGAGTCGGGTAGCATCCCCGCATTAAATACAAATGCTCAGTTGTCAGCAAGGCAAGTAAACAATCCGAACCCTTGTAAGCTTGTGCCTGCACACATGCATGCTTCAGATCATGGCTCTGTGGTCCTCTCTTCTCCATAATTTGCTTGAAGAAAGGGTTCGCGTTGCGAGGGATGCCATATGTAGGCACATGGTAAGTAGTGCTAAGCAGCCATATATGCTTGAATGCTGTTCACTTTGACTAACAGCCAGTTGATCTGCACTTGGTTGTTAGAGGTGTTTTTTTTAATTGTGATGGTCCACGCGCGTGGAATGCAGTACATCTGGGAGTGGTTAGACAACTATATCAAGGACAGTGTCGAAATCATCATAGGAAGCTCGAGTGGATTCTCAGGTGTACAAACAAGTTGTTGGACTCAATTATCCTATTTACATTTTGCGGAACGCGGAGGATGTCGGTGTTTAAGGAATATACTGGAAAACCACGAATAGACTTGACGTCGCAAATTACTGGCTGTCAATGGCAAAGATCTAAGAAGTAAAAGTCCTGGAAAGAAATTCAACCAAGCAAAATGAAAAAGGCTATGGAATATCAGAAAATATGAGATGCGATGATATCTTGCCTTCTAAGGTATGATGACAATTTGACGCAATAACATCTGATCCTTTCATAGCATAGATAGTCGCCAATTCATTTGTTAAATCAGGCGCCGACTGACACGTTGTGTGTATAGACATTGCACAAATGGCTGTATTGGCTTGTAGTGGAAACGTGGTATCAAGCGCTGTAAGCCGCATAAAAATACCTGGAAAGAACATGCATGCGGTCAATTCTGAAATGGGTACGACGACACCCAAAAGAGCGAGAGCGATAGACAGAAGTATGTATGATGCATACGAAGTTTTCAACCGAGAATACTATTATATGCCGACTTTTTGAACGGTATTCACCCGTCCGGTAGGCTCTCACAGCGGCACTCCGTGGTGTCAAGGGGAGATGCGAGACCCTGCTTTATAGAACTGAGCATGCAGTCATGGTAAACGAGCCTGAATTTCGATGATATCGTGCAAAGAGCTTCCTGCGAACCCACGATACCAACAGGCTTCAGCACCTGAAAACATTCGCTCTACCCGCCAAAAGTCTGGTACTTGATATTCAAGTGTTCAGAACAGAAAAGTCAGTAACGCCTTTTAATGTGTATATTAGGTGGTGTGCATTTTTTTACAATGCCACAGAGCCGCGCTTCAGAAACACACATTTTTCTTGTTGTAACGCCGTATAGTGCATCCTCAAAGAGTTATTGATGAGGCACAGTTCGTCAGACTCTTTTGCTACTCTGTTTCTACACCCCCAGTTGGCCAAGGCCTGATCAGCCGTGTGTGACGTTGGGTTAGGCAAATTAAGGGTCGAGCAAGATGGTAGGGGTGCTGGACTGTCAGTCAGCGCGACTGACTTGTACATGCGTAAGTCGATTCTCGTTCCCCACTCCACCGCCCAGTTCCTCCCCTCTCACTACACCTCCATCAATCACTATGGATCCCCGTCTTACTGCCGCCGAGGCAAGCGTCATTCATGCCGCCGCCGTCACCAGAAACTACGCTATCGAGCCCCGTCTCGGTAAGCTCTCATCACTCTGCATTGCATCCCAACCAAAGGGGCAAAACACGACATTTCCAAAATTACATTCAAAGAGAGAGACAATGAACATGCGTGTCTACTTTATAGACATTGACTCGCTGGTTTGACTTTTTCACAGATTACCGTACCGTTGCCGGTGTCAATGGCCCATTGGTCATGCTTGACAATATCAAGGTACCGTTTTTACGACTCATTTGTGTGTATGACAGGACACCGTGGCGTTCCAAGAGTCCTCATTCACTGTACCTACCTTTGGCCTTCACGTTTTTATCGCTCTATAGTTTCCCAAATACTCTGAGATTGTCGAGCTGACCCTTCCTGACGGCACTAAACGTGCTGGTCAGGTTTTGGAAGTCCAGGGAAAGCGCGCTGTCGTTCAGGTACCAACTCTTATCATTTGTAATGAAGTGATCTTACACGGTGCACCTCGTTTGGTGATATACTTACATGTAGACGCGCCTGCGTTTTGTTTTTATAACAGGTTTTCGAGGGCACATCAGGCATTGACGCCAAGCAAACCCACGTCGAGTTTTCTGGAGATGGTTCGTACTGAGTGGAAGCGCACACTAACTATAGTGGTTTGGATACCTGCAATTTTAAGCACGCAGAAACACATGCTGATTACGTCTTGTCCTATGTTCGTACGCAATAGTTCTCAAGATGCCAGTGTCTGAAGACATGTTGGGTCGTGTCTATAACGGCTCGGGCAAGAGTATCGACAAGGGTCCCAAGGTCTTTGCAGAGGATTATCTCGATATTAACGGTAAGGAGCTGTTACAAGCAAGCTGTTAGAGTCAAGTCATGAAGGCGTTTCAGTCCTTGAACAGCAACTAAACATTTTATGCTCTCCCTCAATCGCTCATGTTGGCAATAACTAGGCTCGCCCATCAACCCTTATTCGCGTATCTACCCTGAAGAGATGATCCAGACCGGTATCTCGGCCATCGATACCATGAACTCGATTGCCCGTGGCCAGAAGATTCCCATTTTCTCGGCCTCTGGTCTTCCTCACAACGAGGCAAGTTTGCTTACTGTTTTAGTGCCCATTGTGGGCCTGATTGCTGATCACAGTTCTATCACATTACCACCCTGTTGCACCCCTGTCTGCTCCCTCCCTCTCTTCTAACTCGTGTCAGGCACATTCTAATCCATGACGACATCACCCTTTTTTTATGTACTCTCTTTCAACAGATTGCTGCTCAGATTTGCCGACAGGCTGGTCTTGTTAAGAAGACAAAGGGCGTATTTGACGACCATGAGGACAACTTCGCCATTGTGTTTGCTGCTATGGGTGTCAACATGGAGACAGCTAGATACTTCAAGCAGGACTTCGAGGAGGATGGTTCCATTGAGCGTGTCACGCTGTTCCTCAACCTTGCCAATGACCCCACCATCGAGCGTATTATTACACCTCGTCTTGCTCTCACCACCGCTGAATACTACGCCTACCAGCTGGAGAAGCACGTTTTGGTCATTCTAACGGATATGAGTTCATACGCTGATGCCCTTCGTGAGGTCTCGGCAGCCAGAGAGGAGGTGCCTGGTCGTCGTGGTTACCCCGGTTACATGTACACGGATTTGTCGACTATTTACGAGCGTGCTGGTCGTGTTGAGGGTCGTAATGGCTCTATTACCCAGATTCCTATTCTGACCATGCCTAACGATGGTAAGTATTTTCAGTGAGTCGGCATGGAGTCTGGAATAGAGACAAATTTGGTAGTCTAACAGTGAGTTTCATTCTCCTTTCTGCCCCCTGTCACCAGATATCACTCACCCCATCCCTGATTTGACTGGATTCATTACGGAGGGTCAGATCTTTGTTGATCGTCAGATGCATAACCGTCAAATCTACCCACCCATCAACGTGCTGCCCTCGCTGTCGCGTCTGATGAAGTCGGCTATTGGCGAGAAGCTGACACGCAAGGACCATGGTGACGTCTCGAACCAGCTGTATGCCAAGTACGCCATCGGTCGTGACGCCGCTGCCATGAAGGCTGTCGTTGGTGAAGAGGCCCTGAACCAGGAGGACAAGCTCAGCTTGGAGTTTTTGGAGAAGTTTGAAAAGACATATATCGCACAAGGCAACTACGAGGCACGCACAATCTTTGAGTCGCTCGACCAAGCCTGGTCGTTGCTTCGTATCTTCCCCAAGGAGTTGCTCAATCGTATTCCTCAAAAGCTGCTCGCTGAGTTCTACCAGCGTGACCGCAAGGCTCGTGGCCGCGGTGCTAACCGAGAGGATGGCAACGCACCGGCAGCGGATGAGGATGAGGGTGATGACATTTAAACCAGAATAAGAGTGTTATATCAATGATATGACGATCACGTAAAGGTTAAGATTTATCATATTTTGAGCACTGTTTGCAAGACATGGAAATACAAGAATTTGCTGTAAAGATAAACTTGGCAGGCATGTAAGCACACATGCATGGGACAAAAGTGTGTCTCGAGAAAAAAGGTACAGGCACGAATGGGGAGAGTGAATGTATGGTGACTGAGCTTTTTTCGGCCTTTCCATACAGCCCTACCTAATATTTTTTCTGGTTGGCTCGTCTGTCATCCTCCAACATTTCGCTTGTCCATCCTTTTAGCCCATTGAAGCACGAGTTGAGGTGAGTCTCGTGCACTATTCATCTCTTTGCCTTGCTTGGTGACCTATTCTGGCCATCGGTTTCCTGTCTAGTCCCTGACATCTGTATAGAGTAATGCGACGGAGCCTGCAGACGACTTTCTAGCATATTGCATGTCAATGTAGACTGGGATGCATCTCGACCTAGCTCACTTTTAAGAGCCATCATTCTCGCCCTGTGCTCTCGAGGACTTTAATTGATCCGCTTTTGACCCCGCTTGGACCTGTTTTCTGCTCATGAGTATCCTCCGCCCCAATTCCAACATGAATGGAGTTCTCACACGGTCTGGGAAGTTGCAGCGTTGCATCACTCGACATGGAGTCGACAATGACACCTCCAAAACCCGCACTCGAAAAATGAGGCCACCACCATTTGTCTTCACACGCATGCCATGAGAGCAAACTCGGACTGAGCGTGGGGAGCAATGAATGCCCTGAGCAAAAGGCTTTGCATGGAATAGAAGACCCTAAGCACACGCGGTGGTCAGCACACAAAAAAATGGGTCACTTAACAGCTTATTACATTTTCTCTATTTCGCTCTCTTTTGCTCTTTTTGAATAGGAGTACACTTTCTTCCCTCGTTTCTTTCTCCTCCTCCTCCTCCTCTTTCTCCATCACCACCATTCTCTTCGTCCTTTCCCTTTCCCGCCTCCCTTCTCCTCAATTCAGCAGTGGGCCTGTGAGCATTTCACGATGGTAGGTGCTGCCTTCCTAAGGAGAAGACACGAAGCACATGATGGCGCACGACTCATTGGAATGCTGCGAGCTCCAAAGGTCGATTGATGCACGCACACCTCTTTCCCGCCGACCTCTTGTGCCCCTCGCTCCGCTCCCCTTGACGCAGGGGAAAACATTGTGCGCATGTCTTTGAAGGATTGTTGCGTCGCTTAACTGACCTACAATGGGCTGATATATCGTTATTTATATGTGTGTATATCACCGTGCTCTACAAATAGGATAACTATCAGGCGCGCATCCAGGAGATGACCCGCAAGCTGCAGACAGAGCAGCGGGTCAAGGATGCCACCACCATCATGAGGACTCGACATACCAACCCGGTAAGTCTGCCTTCCTGGGAGGTGTTCCGCCCCAAACAGGGACAACCCAAAAAAAAATGTCTTGGACGAAACTCCCCTCCTTTTGCCTCCTGCCTTCACTCCATGAAAAGTCGACTGGCGTGTTAGAACAAGTACTATTTTTCAGGGATACTTGGTACTCTAAGTGGGGAAGCTTTTCTTTGGATAGTATTATAACGGAACCTTGGATTCTCCTTTCTCCTAATGTGGCTATGTGTGTGTTGACAATCTAGACAGCCATTGCCCAGTGCGAAATCACACTCCAAGAGTCGCAGAAGCGCATTGATTACCTCACCCAGGAAATCGAAAAGTTGCAGATCCGACAGACTCTTCAACAGCAGCAGCAGCGCCTCCAGCAGCAGCAGCAGCAACAGCAAGTCATGTTGGAAAGTCCCGGAGCTGCGAGCGCTTCAGATTCGATCGTGGACCTGCTTCTCACTGGTGAGGACAAGTACAAGGACAAGGATCCCTACCTCAAATCAGGACCTGACCTTGCTGGCGATTTTGGCCCTGTGCCTGTCATCATGCCTGAATATCCCATGATTCCTCGGCCAAATGCTTCGTTTGCTCGCAACAATAGCAGCACAAGTACTCGACCAGATTCGCCCCTTAGTAGCCAGACTCCAGAACTGCCCAAGAAGCCCGCCTATACCAATCTGGGTATGTCTTTGACATCAATTAATATCGTCTTTGAGCATTGCAAATTTGTCGTGCTCAACTGGGTGAATCTTTTTACATCTTCATCTGGGATTTGACTAACAGCTCTTACCTTTCTTATTCATACCCTTCCAGATCTGCTCAAGTCCAGCACACCCATTACAACGGCCAAGATTTCAAAAAAGATGCACGAGCTAGCCTACAAACTGGATGTAGAGAAGCGGCTCAAGGCAGGATCGGAAAGATTGGCCATCTTGTACAAGAACGATCCATCAATGGGTGATAAGAAGAGCCGCGCGGGAGTTAATGGCGAATTACTCGAGAGCAATGAAAAGATTGTCATCCTTAAGCGCGCCTTACAAAAATATCAACAATTGTTTGTGCCTGGCATGGAGGATGATGGTAGGTCGTCCAATCGCTTTTTTTTTTTTTTATTTCAGAGCCGTGGATGACAAGTACCTTTTCAAACTTTACTGAAAGAATGGTATTGACCATGTACTTGTATTTTATCCATCGGAACTTGTAGAGGAACAGGAACCAACGACCATTATGGGTCGCGCTGCTGCCTTGCGTAAGCCCAACACAGGAACACTCAAGGTCCGTATTGTTGCTGTCAAACAACAAAACAACGCGCCCACGCGGGCTTTCAAAGGCCCGGAAACGCTGTGTGTAATCAAGGTGGATGGTGTCCAGCGTGCCAAGACACGTCCCGTGCGTTCAGGAACCCAGGGTGCACGATGGAACGAAGATTTCGACATCCCTGTGGAGAAGGCAAGCGAAGTGGAGATTACAGTGTACGATCGAGCAGACAATCATTTGATTCCGATCGGTATGCTGTGGGTCAAGATCTCAGATATTGCTGAAGAGCTGCGTCGTAAGAAGGTTGAGCTCGAGAGTGGACCTGGATGGGCACCAGCTAGTGTCGCTGGCCAAATCTCCCCCACACAGAGCAATGCTCCTCCATTTGCAAATGGAGGTTCTGGCGGTGGCGGCTTTGGTGGTATGAATAACTCTGGTCAAGCTCCAGTTGTGGTAGATGGTATCGAGAGCTGGTTCGACATTGAGCCCGTGGGTCAGATCTGCGTCAAGTTTAACTTTGGTAAGATTTGGAAGATTATCGATGATCCTGTTTGACAACTTCTTTGTTTAGGATTTTTGTACTCGATCGAGCGCTAACATATTCATCCGTTTATACATTTTTTTGTTTCTTTCCCTTTTCTATTTCTTGATGATCTAACCCTCTAACAGTTAAGGATTCAGTCGGCGTCAAGAGATACCCTTCACGTCTTGGTCGTGTTGGCGCCGTTCGCAAGAGAAAGGGCGAAGTCAAGGAGGTCAATGGACATCAGTTTGCTGTTCAACAATTCTACCAGATCATGCGTTGCGCACTTTGTTCGGATCTTTTTTCGGGCGCTGGTGCTCAGTGCGAGGACTGCAAGTACACGTGCCATCGCAAGTGCTTTGAAAAGGTGGTGACCAAGTGTATCTCAAAGTCCAAGACTGTCACAGATCCAGACGAAGAGAAGCTGAACCACAGGATTCCTCATCGCTTTGAGGCGTTCACAAACCTGTCGGCCTCGTGGTGCTGCCACTGTGGTTACATCCTTCCGTTAGGTAAAAAGGGCGCCAAGCGCTGCACAGAGTGCGGTGTCACGAGCCACGCCACTTGCTCTCACCTTGTACCAGATTTCTGCGGTATGGATATGGAGAAGGCGAATATGATCCTCATGGAGATTAAGCGCGCCAAGCGCAGCACGACTGACAAGAGTATGCAATCGATCATGGCCTCTGGATCGCGCTACTCTACTACCAACCGGCCGTCCCTTCAATCGGGCACGAGCTCTGGTCAGTCGTCGCCTATAGATCATCGCTTCCCACCACATTCACCCAGCTCCAGTGGTGGACCCATGTCGGCAGGGCCCTACCAACAGCAGCCAGCCTCTCAATCCGCTCCAGCTAGTCAGCCCTTGCCCTCGATTCCTCAGCAGCCATCTCCGCCCCGTCAGCAGCCTCCACGGTTGCAGATGCCACCTCAATCTAGCTCAGGCTCACCTTTAGGTGGCTCACTAGATTCGGGTATGGGCTCGACTCTCCAAGGATATTCGCTGAAGCAGGAGCTTGATGGTGATATCACTGGAGATCTTCAGATGGAAATTGAGCAGCATATGAGGCAACAGGAGCAACAGCAACAGTTCCAGCAGCAACAACAACAGCAGCAACAGCAACAACAATATCAACAGCAGGACCATTATCATTATCAGCAACAGCAACAGCAGCAGTATCCCATGCATTCGCAACAGGCTTACCAGCAGCAGCAACATCAACAGCAACAATATCAGCAACAGCAATACCAACAACAACAGTATCAACAACAACAACAACAGTACCAGCAACAGCAGCAGTATCAGCAGCCTATAACACCACAGGGTCCTCACCCTGGCATGTCGATGCAGCCATACTATAACCAGCAGCAGCAACAGCAGCAAGTCCAACAGCAGCAACAGCAGCCTCATCCCTATCAGGCGCAGGAGCCACAGCCGATGCCATCGGTGAACACCAACATAGCTAAGGACGGCGCAGCTCCAGGTTCGCCCCTTCCAGACAATGCTAGCTTCAAATCGAATATTTCGACCATTTCCGAGACCAAGACGATTGAAATTCTTGTGCGTGCTCAGGCCCTTTACGACTTCCCTGGCGAAGACGAAGGGGATCTCAAATTCAAGGCAGGCGACATTATCAGTGTCATTCAATACTGTATGTATTCGACATGTTTTCTGCCCTGGTACAGAGAAACAATAGGGATAGTCATTCACCATGTTTCTCACCCCCCTCTCTATTATTATTATGTTTTCTCCCTTTTATGCGCATTATAGTGAACGCCGACTGGTGGAAGGGCATTCTTCGCTCGGAAATTGGTATTTTCCCTACAGCCTACGTCAAGCCTTTGTATGTATCAACTGATCCTATATGATGTTCGTTTTAGCCATGACCAACATCAAAGCTTCCTTCCTAATCCCCTTTTACTCTTCATGTGAATGAATACTTTGTAGGAAAACCCCAAAGGACGGCAATGGGTCCGTGTCGATTGAAGTTCGTCGCTCAGTCTATGGCGCATTGAACATTCCTGGTTTGGAGTCTGAGCAACAGCAACAGGGAGAGAAGCAGCAGCAGCAGCCAGAGCCAGAGCAGAAACAGCAGCAACAGCAACAGCAGCAGCAGCAGCATCAATTGGCTCAACAGAAGCATGCTTCATTTCGTAACAACTATCAGCCAACCCTAGAGCCTCTTGTCTCTGGTATTGTGGTTTCACCTAATCCAGAGGAGGCTACAGCATCTCATGGGCCTAGTGCCCCGGTTACGGCTTCTGAAGGTCAAACAGGTTCGTCTCAGCCAGCCCCTGCTCCTGCTCCTGCTCCTGCCCCCATCCCCGTCCCACCTTCTAGCATTGGCGCAACACCTACTTCATCATCTGGCTCGTCGGCGTCCTTCCCTGCGCCTCCGTCGTTGGCCACACAAGCACCACCATCGTCGGTGTTTGGTTACTTCCCAGGAGCAGGCAACCAGCCCCCCATCTCGCCTCCTCCAAGCTTAAGACAGCAGCAACAGCAGCAGCCAGCCGGAGCATTTGCTCCTCCAACAACGTTCGCTCAGGGCGTATCTATGGTAAACGGACCCCCACCTTCAGGTGCCATGACTGCCAACGGCGGTCAGTTCTCGCCGCCAATGGGACAAGGAGGATCTGGAATGCAACAGCAGTACTACCAACAACAGCACCATAATCAACGCTTCTCAACTCCAGTGTCACCAACATCACCTACGTTGAGTGGCGGATACGGTAGCTTCTCCTCTACGACGAGCAGCAATGCTCATCACTCCATGATTGCAGGGCCGGGCGTGATCCCGCATTCGCAAATGACAACCGCACAGATGGCAGCAGCAGCCAAGGCAAAGAAGAAGGCCGGCTCGCGGTGGTAATCAAAAAGAAGGGAGTCTAATCGATTCTTGGCACCAATATTCTGGCAAGAACTACAAAAAAGGTTGGCGAAGATGGACAGATTCTACCTTCACAAACCTGTCATTTTGCCCCCCCCCTTTTTACTCCCCCTCCTCCTACTTGCTTATTTATTTTCCAAATATGAAATGTATTTCTTTTTTTCATTCTTGTAACGACACCCTACCTCCCCTTTTCAAAATTTTTGTCCGATGAGCGAAAAACACAATGTTTAAAAAAATGAAAGAAACATATAGTTATACCAAGTGTGGTTTAGGAAGTGATGATGAATTCTTTTATCTGCATTTTATAAAGCTGGCTTTTATTTCAACAAAAATGGCACGGTTTATTTTTTTCCGCTCCATGCAATTCATTCATATACCTCATAGTATACT
The DNA here is from genome assembly GCA_016098105.1 of Actinomortierella wolfii. Taxonomy (NCBI): domain Eukaryota; kingdom Fungi; phylum Mortierellomycota; class Mortierellomycetes; order Mortierellales; family Mortierellaceae; genus Actinomortierella; species Actinomortierella wolfii. Next base: position 120,891 of record JAAAIY010000020.1, read on the forward strand.
AGCCTTAAAACTTGTTTTACATCCGTGACCTAAGCCCAGTTCGTTTTTAGTGTGTGTCTTTGCTGGGAGCATACTCACTCACCTTCCACTCCTCCCACATTGCTGAGCTTACTCACTCGCATCTCACTTTTGTCAAACTGTCAGCTCCATGTCAAATAAAAATAACTCTTTTGCTCTCACCATGCATTGGCTTTGCAAAACCTCTTTCCTGACAAGTGGACAAAAAGGTGTCCATGCAGACGACCACTTGCTTGCAAAATTATCTTTATGAAATGCCAAAAGAAAATTACTGAAAATTGAGACATTACACTCTTTTGCTTTATGTCTTTTCTTTTTTGTCATAAAAAAAACATGGAAGAGCTTTATGATCATCGGAAATACATTCTCCTCCATACACACACATACAAAAAAAAAGAAGAGGGTCTACCAAAAAGCATGTCGCATGCGATTGAACTGTGCCGCATACTCATTCATGGTGGCACAATCCGACATGTGCCAGGTATCCAAGGCCTGTGGCATCCATTCCTCCAACCGCTTTGCACGATCCTTGGAAGCCGGATGGGTGGTCAAGAAGGCGAGCCGGGGCCCACGCTCACTGGCATGCATGCGTTCCCACAGTTTCGGGCTCTCGCGCGGATCAAAGCAAGCCTGGGCCATGAGCAGCAGTCCGATCTGGTCGGCCTCTGTCTCACACTTGCGCGAGAAGGGCAACATCATGCCAAAGTGCATGATCAACTGTTGGGTCGTGTACGACGGATCAAACAGCGCTGAAATCACAATCCCTGCAAACATGACTAGTTTGGCAAAACTCAACTTTTCGGCCGAATGACGTGCGAGCTGATGGGCGACTTCGTGACCCAGGACTGTGGCCAGGCCATCCTCGTTCTGGGCGATGGGAAGAATTCCCGTAAACACAAAGACTTTGCCGCCCGGAAGCACAAACGCGTTCTTCTCGTCGCTCTGGATCACATGCACCTCCCAGTCCAAGTTCTTCATTCCAGACGCCTGGATGATTCGTCGTGCTACTCGTTGAACATATTGCGAAACGGGGTGATTGGGTGGTAATATAGAGCGGCCAAACTAGTATATTTTTTTGTAAAAAGGAAAAAAGAAGAAATTGTTTGATGCGAAAAAAGGTTTCAGTGAGTAGATTCTGGAAATACGTAGATTCATCCTTTCGTCGTTCTATAGACTAAGAACATATCCACCAACCTCATGCATGACTTGATGATATGCCTGCTTGGCCATGACCTCTTCTTGTGCAGGACTGACATCCATGAATCTTCGACGGTTGGTAACCGGAACACTAGATCATGGAACAATGGTAAATCGGGTTAAGTGTCAAAACATTCTTGAAAATATCGTCCTCAAACACCCCCCCTCTCCCAAATCTTGGTAGACACATTCATAACAAGCATCACTTCATCTTTTTTTTTGTGAAGAGAGAGTGGATCGAAACTAATAGAAAAAAAAACACAGTTAGCCCCAAAAATATCAAAAATGACTTACTTCTCAAGATGAGTGACATAATAGCCTCCTGCTCCAAGGGTCATCACGCCTCCAATAATCTGGAACCGCTTGTCCAACCAAATAGGTGTGCGCCCACCCGGCCGCTGACCAAACCGCTTGTATGTTGGTCGGTTAAGTAAGAAGCTGCCACTGTATTTCGACGACGACGACGACGACGTGTCTGGTCGTGGAATGAGGTCGCCCCACCGTACTGGTGGCCGGTCAAGCAATGGCCCATTGGAATGAAATGCGCGACTAGGAATGGAAGAATGGTGGTTCAACAACGACGACGACGACGACGACGACAACGGCCTTGTCCGAAAGGAGCTATTGATATGAGTGCTTGCCGACACAAACGCGCCCCTGTTGTTGGTCGCAAGATGCCGTGCTGCTAAACGCGCATCGGCGAGTGCATTAACGACAATGGCAGGACTTTTCCGGGCAATGAGTGTTGTGAACATGGACTTTTTGGAAAGATAAAATAAAAAAAGGGTGTCTCTCCCGAAATGGAATTTTTGTTTCCTTCTTTTTATTCAAGAGAAAAAAGTTTGGAGGGGGTGTGTGGGTGAAAAATTTGTACATGTGTAAGAAATGAGATCATACTGAAAGGAGAGGATAAAAAAAACAGATACTTGTTGGGAAGTTGTTTTAGATGGAGAACCGTCGTCTGAACGAGCGCCACTGCTCCTTGCTCTGCTGCAAGAGAGTGGACGGCTCATCCCCAGGGATCCAGTACCCTTGGTGCAACATCATCTGGATGGCATGTTTGCGTCGAGTCCGGCGATCCATCCTAGCAA
>JAAAIY010000020.1:123206-200818 GCA_016098105.1 Actinomortierella wolfii
TGGGGTCCTCGCTCATCTGTCGTTCGACGCTCCGCAGTTGCCGTCCATACTGCTGCATCTTCTCCCAACGTTCCAGTGCCTCCTCCCACGTTCGCGCCTTCATCAGCGCCTGTACACGCGCATCTGCATCCAAGATTGCCTGGTCCACCATTCCTGCAAATCGGTCGATCGGCAAGGGCAACCCGCGCTCCAAAGTCCGCTTCGCAGACGCAACTCGCTCCTGTATAAGACGGCGCAGTCGATGATCTGGATCTTGTTTTTCCAGCTTGGCCTTGAACTGGTCATAGTAGCACTGGAATGATTGCCGCACCGCCTTTTTGTATTTGTGGCTGCTTCGACGCACTTGCTTGAGGACGGGATACGTATCGTCGCACAAGTCGTTGAAAAAGTGCTGCACATTCTCTCGTACGTCTTCCATCATGTCCCGTAGAGCATATGAAGCTGAATGGCAGAACTGATACATGTCCTGGAAGGCGCCAAGCATCTCATCAATGGCCAAAGACACGTATCTCGATAGATCTGCGCTCTGGATCTGCTTGGCTACCGCCGACGAAAACTGATTGAAGCGTGCAGCCCAATCGCTTCCAGCAATCCACGAGTCGTATTTGTCACCTGTGGGCATTGATTTGTGTTTCTGATGCTGGTGCTGGTGCTGACGCTTTGACTGTTCTGTCTTTTCACTTCTCTGCTGCTGTTGCCGTTGCTGCTGTTGCTGTTGCTGCTGCTTTTGCTTTTGTGGCCGCTTCGGTATCCATTGGTCATCTTGGTATACACGCTGACGAGAGTCTTCGGCATCCTTCTGTTTCTCTGGTGCTGTCGTCGCCTGCGGTGTCTTGGTGCTACCCTGAGTGGAGGACTCGTTACTCGTGATCACACGCTGTACCTTTTCCCATAGAGTTGGTGGTTCTTCTTTAGGGGTCTCGAGAGTGGCAGGTGGTGGTGTTGGACAGTTCTTCAGGTCATCAGGGAGAGCCAGCCTCATAGGAGTACCAGGCACCCGGGTGCCGTTCTGGAACCAAATATGAAGGTAAAGTTGTGGTGATTCACTATGACAGGACTCCAACCCCATGCCTCCAGTGTTGACCAGCACAACCTGCTTGTTGCCACCTGTAAAGGTGTGATGGATAGCATTGGACGAATCAAACTGGAGGGCCTCTGATTCCACTGTCGTGACATCGTTGCCCGTATGGAGGATTCGAATGATGAAAGGGTGAGGTTGCTTGGACCGGTAAGGGTAGCCCGATGGCCCTCTGAGATCAAGGCTACAGGTAGCAAATCCATTCTTGATATCGTACGACAGATTGCTTACAAGCGCATGTGCTGGAGGTTTCGGCCGTGTCGAGTATTGGTAGGCGATATAGCTTAAGTAAGGGATGACGATAAATGTGAAGAAACCAAAGAGGATGGAGGTGAAAGAGGGCCAATCCCAGGAGGAGGAGGTGAACCGTGCGCGGATTGGGTCACGCCGGACAGTCTCAAGGAGGTGTACAATGCTGATACGTGGCAGTTCTCTCATCGAAACAGCATTGCGCAAGATAAGCTCTGCATCCGATTCGTAATCCTGTGACAGTCGTGCTGCACGGAAGGGGTTGCGGAAAAGGGGCAGTCTTGGCATGGCCTTGTTCAGATACACGCCAAGGTGGCGACGGGTGTCAATAGCGACCTGCCGTGACAAGGGTGCTGTATTGTGGGATGAGATGATAACCAATGTAGCTGTCCGCTGCACAATATCGAGTAGCAGCTCTGCATCTTGGGGCTGAGCACCAAGGGCTTGAATGAAATAGACGCACAGGTCAAACTCGCTGAACTCGTTCTTGTCAACCTGCCTATCAAAGCGTGTGGTAACATGTACTTTTGTGTGGCGTGACATGCGTCGCAGGTCGCTTCTGATCTTATTGCACGTCTTGGCAATGTCAGTTGTGTTGCGTGCTGTACCTAGTAGTAGGACATGGAACTCCTGTGCATGAAGCTCTTTGTCTGCTGCGTCTTCTTCGTCGGATGAGGAATCACTCGAAAAGGTATCATTGCTGTCGATGCCTGCAATGCGATTGTCCGATGGGTCTTTGACATCAGGAGCAAAAGCGACCGACTTTGGAGTGCGAGGAGAGCGAGGAGCCCCTGAAATGAGGGAAGATGACCGTGGGCGCGATTGGTTCGAAGGCACAAATGGACCGCGCTCAGGGCCACTTTCCCCGTCGCTGTAAGAGGTAGTAGTCGTTTTTGTGGACGATGCTTCAATAGGCGATGCAGTTGACAAGGATACACTAGTGTCGACAGGAGGGGGCAGTATTCCTCCCTTTAAATGCTCCTTCTTTGTCGTCGTCGTCTTATTGCTGTCGCTATCGGTAATCTCATCCACAACGGTGCTGATAGACGAGATTTTGGTCTGGACAGGAGTCGCTGGGGGTGAGGAGAGGGCTGACTCGCTGTTACTACTGTTATTGTTGTTGGTATTGTTGTCGCTCTTCTTGTCATCCTCAGTTTCACGCGGAGGGGAAATTTGCTGGACTGTGCGTGGTCTCTCCACACTAACTGGGACGGCTGTTTCGGTATTAGCGCTGCTTGAGGGCTTGTTGTGGTCGTCGTTGTCGCCAGCCGCGATTGTCATGGCAGGTTGCGACGCAAGCGGCGCATGGGGTGATTGAGGAGGAGTCAACGTGGGAAACACAAGACCCGCCGAGGAAGAGGTTGGCTGGTAGCTGTCTATCGATAAACCACTGTGCGCTTCGATGTGTGTTTGACCAAGGACCTGCTCACTCTTTTCTTTTGAAAGAGGAGAGGATTCACTTTGGGTCAGACTATGTTGTCCTTGCTCTTGCTCTTGTTCTTGCTCTTCCCTTTGCATCTGCAGGTGGTCGTCCGCAAGACGAGGACTTGGCGAGCGACGCTCCGGCTCGACCACGAAGAAGTCGTCAACGTCGCCATCGAGGTCGCGTGCTGACATAGAAGAAGTGGCAGGAGACGTTTGAGCCTTGTGCAACTGAGGAATATGAAGGTTACTGTTGCTGCTGTGGTCGTGTTCATTGTCTTCCTCGTTATCATCCTCCGCCGACAGCTGATACGAGTCGACTGAGTGAGGGCTCTCGTCAGTGTCGAGAGAATAGTCTGAGTCCGAGTTGTGAGCATGGGGGTCCTCATGGGATGGCGGGGCCACCACCGGATGCTCCTTGTGCATGGTGGATGCTGTGAATGGCGATAACAAAGGTGTGAGAACGAATGGAGGGTGGAATGGTGAACGAGCTGAAAAAAAAAGTGTTTTGATACCGCGTGTCATCGCAGCAAATAAGCATAAAAAAAATTTTTTTTTCCCTCCTGCTTTCTACTCCCTTCTTTCTCACCCTTTCCTATCACCCATCACCTAGGGTGATTATGGTTATGCGCATCACGATTTTTATTCCTGCTTACCTACACGGCATACACTGAGAGACCACGCACGCCACAGAAATGATGCTGCTTACTCCTAACGGACAAACCACTTTGGGTATAGGATTTGCGCACGCATGCGTGTGTGGCCTTGGTGTGTGCTCACCCCCCCTCTTTTTATAACACGTCTTACTATATGTGTCTTCTCTCAGCGACGCCGAAAAGGGAGCCTGCCACACCCTCCCTTCATCCCAGTTGTTGCTGTTTCAGCATGTCTGCACACAATGCAGAAGAAAATAAGAGAGAGAGAGACAAGAGGAACAAGATGGAGATGGAAGACAGGGAGAGACAGACCTTTGTACCAACAAACGGAATGGGATGACCATAGGGCCAAGCAAGGGCTTTGGAGGAAAGGAGATGGTGCAACATGCTGCCTAGGGCCAGGAGGGAAAAATGTCTTGTGTGTAGTACATCTGGCGGTATTATTCTACGACCCACGACCTCCTACCGTACCCTATTCTAGCTCATGTCCCCTGAACTGGAACAGGACGGTTTTTTTACGGTACCTGAACCAAGACCTCACACCGACCCAAGGCTGTAGGCTGTAGCGGCCCTTGACTACGCCCTCTTGCCACATCCATCCAGCTCAGCATCCAATCCAATATATAAAAAAGAATGAACGCGCGTATGCTGCAAAGAATAGAATGCTCTCGCTCTCAGTCTCGCACCGCCTGTGTGTGTCTATGTCTGTCATTCTGTGTGTCTCTCTTTGATTCATCTCCTGCCTACCTCCTATCTTCCTGTCTGTTCCCCTCTTCTCCTCTTCTCTCTTCAAAGTGTAAGGGCTCAAGGTGTGTTGATGGTACCTGCGCCATGTGTGTGTCTCTCGGTCCACTATTGTCTGTCTGTCTGTCTGAGTGAACTGTACGCCCGGTTGCTCTTGCTCACTCACCTTTTTTTTTCCTTCACCTCTCATCTACATTTTCATTGCAATCGTGGTCCACTCGACCCTTCTCTGCATGCCCATTCCCCTCTTGCATTTCCTGCATTCATTCAGTCCTCTCTCGTCCCCTCGGAGACGCCACTTCTCTTGACAACGCCTCCCCTATTCCCTTCCCTCCTCCTCTCTCCTCCTTCCCCTTCTCCTTCCTTTCTATTCTACACACAGCATGGCTTCTTCCCCATCAGGCAAAGACTGCAAGGAACCCATCTGCAACCCGCCATGTAAAGGAAAGGAGCAATGCATTGTATCTGTCATCAGCAACATTGGCGAATGCGCAATGGCAAAGTGTGCCATCGTCAGTGACATTGTGGACGGAGGCAACAATAACAATAACAACAATACTGGAGGCGACAACAATAACAATAACAATAACAAAAACCAAGAGCAAGAATCCAAAGGGTCTTCTGTCCTGGGGCCCGTCCTGGGCTCGTTGTTGGGCGTTGCCGTGGTGGGCCTGGCTGTGTTTTTGTTTTTGAGACGTCGGCGGCAAAGACGCCGCACCAATGATACCCATCTACTACACTCAAGCAGCTCCGAGGAGTCGACCCACTCGCTCAGCAGCAAGTCGCCATACGGGGTAAGCCAAAACGTCAGCATGCCTACATTTCTCACCTTTGCCTCTCTTGAAGGGAACACATTGCATAGATGTCTCCCCTACAATCCTTATTGCGTTTCATTTAGGCATACCATGCAGACACATATCCGCACTTGTACACTACACACACCCCTCATTTCTGGACGAAGCAAGTTTAAATTATCCAGCAATAGCCATACCTCCTCTTTCCCGCGCTTCATTAATGCCCCCCATATGCCACATTTATTCGGCCTTTTTTTTCCATGAAGCCTTAATTCAACTTGCAAGCCGTGCTCTTCTGAATTACCTTTATTCCCCCCCCTCGTTTGTGATACAGCTTCCCATCCATTTCTGTGACGATGAAGGGTATTGGGCAGGGTTATCCTGAGTTAATAAGCTCCCCTGTCAAACGTCCCCTGCTCCGATCTCTTTTTTACTTCGCTTGGACTTTTTCTTCATCTCCTTTTTCTCACGTTGCAATTGGTCGATGAATGGATTAGTTGTTTGTTCCTGACCCTCGCAAACACCCTTTTTGTCTCAAAACAATAGTTGTCATCTGAGATGGCTGGCCATCGGGATGTAATCCGCATCGCCTATATCCCCAGCATGATTAGCGACACAAGTCCTATCCAACTACCGCCACAAGCCGCCGGTGGTGATACCAGTATGTACTTTTTTCACCAAACAGCCAACAAAAGATTCTTTTGTTGTCAGCTGCTCCTCCCCGTGCACATTATTGTTGGATGCTACTCTTTTGTTGTTTGTTTTTGTTGCACCTTTCCATGAATGCCATGCGACACAAACCAACTCTCTCTTTGACTCATTGTTGTGGTCTTTGTTATGCTTATTCTTATTTTCTCTCTTTTTTGTTTTCTTGCACGCGCCTACAATAGTGTCTCCACCAAAGGCAGCATTCATGGATTTGGAAAGTGATGGCAGGAGCAAACACGACTCTATTGCTTCAACCGTTTCAACAGGCGTTCTGGAGGCTGCTACGGTGACCACCGTAACACAGAACAAAGCAACACCGCAGGTGATGCGGCTCAACACCATTAAGAAGGAGAAGAGTGATCTCATCCAACGTTCAAACTCATTACATAGTAACAACTCGCTCAAGCGATCAAAGTCACAGCGTCAGCTTGCAAAGGCACGGGAAAAGAGCCGGTCACCACTAGCATCCGCCCAGAAGAGCGCGAACGAAGGAGGAGCTGCTGGTCAGCCAAGGAGAAACTCGCCCACGACAGGCTTGGAGAGCGATAGCGATGAGGATGATGAGGATGAAGACGATGGCACTCTTGGTGTACGATGCGACGGCAATGATGCAGGTTCACCCTTCAGAGATACGCAAGAGCCGATTGAGTACACACCTGCTGTGATGGTGACGGGACCTTCAGCACGATCATCAATGCGATCAACATCATCCGGTCAAGGGGGTGGAGTCAGTAGTAATGGAGGCGTTAGCAGGCCGAGGAGTCCAACCATGGTGCTCGGTCCACTCCCCATTGACAAGACACAATCACATACCATGATGACCACTTCATCGGCCAATTCGACCTCGACCATCGTTGTCACACCAAATTCTAAACTTGACAGCTCGATGACAATACACAGGGGTGGTGGTGAGGAGTACGACGACGATGATGATCCATTGAGTCTGCTTGACATCCAAGGAGCGCACCGCCTGCGCCCATGGGCCCGCGGATCCATGGCTTCGGGAGGAACGCGAGATTCAACGTTCTCGACCTCGTCAGACGCACGATCGTCGACAAGAGGCGATGGAGAAGAGATTATGATCTTTTGGGATGGACACCGGAACTCGACGCGGTCGAGCGTTAATGAGTTTTAGAAGATTATTACAAAAAAGAAAAAAAGAAATAGATAAAAACGTAAAAACAAGAGTAATTAGAAAGAACACACGCAAATTTGGGTGCATTTTATTCTACTGTGCTCAAGTGTTTTTTTGAGGTAACATGGGAAAGCCGCAATGTCATCCAATGCATTGTTCATCCAACCTCTGAAAGTGTCAGCAGGTTGTAAAACTTGGAGGGAGGGCAGGTGTTTTAATTCATGGTTCCTTGTGTCGGTATTCTATCCCCCTCCCCCCAAAAAGATAGACGTGTCAACTTTTTGGTTCATTCAGGCTAGACCTTCATGCACATCTCTTTTTCCCTTTTGCACGCATCCCATTCTCATCCCCACAATTGACCATGCCAAGACCTCATGATTCCTTCAAAGACACAGCAGAGCTTGAGGAGCGCCTAGCAAAGTTGTTACAAGACACCAAGACACCTGCAGAAAAGTAAGGGAAACGGCTCGAATGAGTGGGAGACTGCGCGAACAAAAAAGACACAGGTAATCCCATGCTTTGCTATCTGGTGTTGCCTTGTACTAATATAGTGCTATTTTCTTTTCCCTCCCCCTCCCCTTCTCTACGGGTTCTTTGCGGTGCCATTCCTTTCCATCGTGCTTGAAAACAAAATACCAGCGATGAAGATTTGGCGCGACACTTCTCCAAAGTGTTTGGACAATCACCAGCAACCGAACGATTGCATATTGGCCGCAGCGAAGAAATAGGATTCGGGAATATTGGAGCATCTGGTGTTGTTGAGCACGTAGGAGACGCATCCGACACTACGCACTCAAAGAGCCAGTCGCCGCCTATAGTTCGAAGGTCTAGCTCATATGCAGTGCCTGAAGATGCTCAACTTGACCAGGATGATGTAAGATCACACATACGTACGAAATGTATCTTGGTCAAATTGGCGCCTTTTTGTTATATTACGGTGCTCTCAAGACCTTTTTTGCAAACATTTACAACGACCAACCACTGATATTCTAGGCCATTTTTTCTTTTTTGCAATATACTCTCCACAGATAGAAGCTATTCTCGCAGGTGCACACGACGTCCTAGAGTCTGGGCAGGATGACCTGTCGTTCCTGGACGACTTGGACATGACTCCTCAAGAACGCCAAGAGATTCGGAATGTGGCTCAGCCATCTAACGTCGACATGAACAACAGGACCAGTGTCGGCAGCAACCATGATGATCCATCAAAGTTAAAGAATGTAGAAACACTCACCAAGGAAGCCAACGATGCTTTAGCCACCTTTATGCAAAAACATGGCCAGGCAGGTACGGGAATAGACGTGATCCAGGACGACTTTCTACAAGAGAGGGGCAACAGTCTTGTAGGTCGACTCGGAGGAACTACCGGTGCCGACGATGCAGAGATCCAGGCGATCCTTGAGCAGGCACAAGGCGAGGCAGCTATCGAGGCAAAGTATGGGGCTATTCACCAGACTCGCCTCCAGGACCTAAATGCTCGATACCAGGCTCTAAAACGAGACAGCCCAGTCCCCAGGCGACCGGCAAGTGCTGGCTCTCAAAAGAGTAGAAAAGGTGGCAATCATGGTGGCGATGGTGATGGTGATGAATCATCATCATCACCACAAAAGACGTCATCGACTCGTAGATCAGATGTCACAACAACGGATCTTGGACCGCCACCAAAACCCATAGACCTGGAAGAGCTGACGGCTGCTCTGGACGAAGGCGAGAATCCTGACGACTGGTGCTGTAAGTCACCTCTTTTTTTTTGTTGCTATTATTGTTGAATGAAATGGTCGTGTTGTTAACAATGTTATTATCAGTCCTAGTATTATTGGCCCGTGGAATTTTCAGCTCTTGTGTTGACATCTCATCCTCCATTGTTATTCTATCTGTCTTTTTAGGTATCTGTAACGAAGATGCTGCATGGAAATGTCCAGGATGTGACAATGATCTCTACTGCAGCGAGTGCTTCCGTGAGATTCATGTAGGGCCCGATGCCGACTGGGAGCTCAAGCGACATCGTCCAATGGCTTATGTCAAGTCTAACAAGGCCAAGCGCATGTAGATATTGCCACCAAAAGGAAAATATAAACTTTTGAAGTAGAAAAAAAAAGCATGCATGTAAGCTCGAAAAAAATATTCCAATAGATCTCTGCATGCCCCCTTTCGATTTTGAGATGTAGTAGCCATGTATCGAAGCAACGAGTAAAGGGAAATGGTGCTAACAATAGTATCACAGCGTGAATGCGGGAAACGGTCGTCTAGGACAAGGAGACAAGAACGTCCTCACATACAGAATTCAGACAGTACCTAGGAAGGAGATGAAGGAGAGATGACGAGGTCCTTCCTTTCCCAGCAGTGGAAAACAGAGCTATGAGACTTTGTCCATGCACTCGAATCCACAAATCTCTGCCAAGTAAAATTGCCCGATCGGGTGAGATGGTTGAACGTGCCTGCAGCGAGTGAGTAGTGTGAAACAGGGCAAAAGCAATTTCGGAGACGGATCTTGTCTTCTTGTCTTAAAAAAGTCAATGAGATGAGAAGGTTGAAGTTTACTCGCTTCTTTCCCTTTAACGCCATTATTGGTGCTGAACAGTTGGAAGAATAGGTTACAGACAGCTTTCTGGGCCATTGTTTCTCACTTTAACGCTGGCTCTTGTGTTACTTTCGATCAACCGTCTTATGTTTACCCACCCAACGTTTTTCCATATTGTAAGCTATGGCTCTCAAGATGACTAGTTGCGCTAAAAGGTATGAAGTGGGGTCGTTAATCCAACAAAAGATCCGAGCATGAACCATGTGCTGAGAGCCCCAGAAGACAAAGAGACTAGGCCTAGAGTTGAAACACACCGTTGGGCCAGAGAGCAATAATGATTGGCAAGAAAAAGGCAACACCACCCACATCCCTCCACCAGAATCAGGCACAACCCACAGGTACTTGCTGATGAGGGGAGAAAAAAAATAATAAACCTTCTGAGCAAAGAATGCACTAGTGTCCACCGGCAAAAAGAGTTGATATTTTCCAGACGTTCCACCCGCCTCATCTCAGTCTCTCCCTATCTATTTAACTCTTACTCTCTTGCTAGCTCTACTCTCTATTGTGCCTTGTTTTTGGCCTACCGGGGAAAACTCGTTGGTACTACTGGTCTCGCTGCCACCCAATAGGTTGAGTCCTCAAATAACAGGCGCCCATATAAATACTCGGAGAGTCGCCAATGTTGGCTCCTTGTACATCTTTACCCCCTTCCACCTACCCTAAACTTCCATCACCTCGGGTCGTCCGCTGTCCTGTGTCTTGATACTGGTCTGACTCCTCTCGTACCCCCCTTCACTCTCACCTTTTGCCCTTTACCATGATCTTCCGTTCCACTCTTCTTGTTACAGCCTCCGTGGCTCTCCTTGCCACCCTCATCGACGCTCACTCCTGGGCCGACTGTGTCGACTGGCGGTTCAACGACCCAAAGAAGCCTGGTAATTGATTGACGCTCATACTCAGCCACTCCTTCCATCCATGCAGAATATTCTACACAGCTTTTCATTACACCAGCACTCAGCCTTTCGCACCTATCCTGCACAGCACCTACTCTACCAGCTTTTTGTTGCAGCCATACCGAACGTTTACTCTATTTCATCACAGCTCCCAACGGATACTCAATCAAAAAAAAACTAGCTGTCCAAAAGGACTCCATCTATCCTATCCACTTCTCCTCTCTCCAACCTCTGTTCTTTCTTTCCCCCTCCTTCCAGCTCTTTCTTGTTGTTTCACTCTCTCACACACCCTCCCCAATTTTTCTCCAACCCAAATAGGCTGGACTGACCGCCACGGTAAGTGCCATGGCTGGGCCCGCCAGTATCCAGTCAACGCTCGCGTGCCTTTTGGCGATCTTGACTCGTACTCGCCCAGCCGCCACTACCAGCAGAACCCCAAAGACTTTACGCCATGCTCGGACCGTAAGCACGGCCGCGAGCGCGGATCTGACGAAACTCGTCAGAACCCAATCTCGAAGGCTTATGGCGGTCGCTTTGGCGCCATGGCGTCTGTGCAGGCCGGTGACGAGATTTGCGTGCGCTGGCCAGCCAAGAACCACGCTGTGCCCAGCGAAAAAGACCGTGGTGTGTTCATCAACATGCCTAGCACACCCGTGAACAAGGACCCAACGCAGTCTCAGTTCAACAAGATGACAATTGCCAAGTTGCGCTACAAAAACTGCAACCACATCAAGGGTGATACTGACCACACCCCTTGCGGTGGCTGCTTCAAGATTCCTGAGGATCGTCCTGCAGGTACCTATGTCGTCCAGTGGCGCTGGGAGCTTAACGACGACGAATGGTACACATCGTGCTGGGACTTGCGTGTCACGGAGAAGCCTAAGCCTAAGCCTAAGCCTGAACCCGAGCCCGAGCCCGAGCCAAAGCCTGAACCGGAGCCTGAGCCTAAGCCTGAGATTGAGCCCCCAGTCATCAACCCTCCCGAGGGTGGTAACTCGACCTCCACTAGCATGGGTACTGGCGACAACCAACCTGGCAAGCTTGACGGAGCCACCTCTCTCTTTGCCAATCTCCTTCAGGACATTTAAAGTACAGCAATGAGAGAGTTTTTGAAAGTAGAGAGCAACTGCTTTAGTTCCCCCCCCCTCACCTCCTCCTTTCTATCGCGTCCTTTACTTCCGATAATATAGTTTCTAGACTTGGAAGGTACACACCTCTCGTCATCTGCTCGTTTCGTATTACCCCACTCCATGTGTCCATCCATGGTAATTTGATAGATGAACAGTTTTCTCTCTCTCCCCTCTAAACTGTTCGCTCGTGTAATCTATCTTCTTCTCGCGTCTTTTGTGCTTTCCTATCCAGAATAAAAAGGAATGAAGATACTAGAAAGAGATTATTATAGGAGGGCCAATATATCTTTTTTCAGGCACAGGCCACAAGATATTAGGTCTAATGTAGCACAGCACATTGGTTTAGTGTCTTTGTCATAAACTCCTGTTGCAGTATCCAAGCCAGGTCACCATCTCTTGCTCTCACTCATTCACGCCCCTCCCTCTCTCTCTCTCTCCCTCTCTCTCTCTCTCTCTACCACTATCATTGTTCTATGTTACATACCATGGAAAAAGCTCATGTTCAGATGTTACTCTCGGCTCACAGTACACAATTACGAATCACGAAATATCATAGGAGAAAAAAAAAGAAGTGCTTCAACACGAAGAAGGTAAGGAAAAGCAAAAAGCAATATTTGTGGCTCTCATTCGTTCTCCAAAATCTACGAGAGGTCGCGTGAGGGTAGATGAGACAGGGGGGGGGGAAGAATGCGTCGTGCCTGAAAAAAATTCATGTAGGACGACGGAAAATTGGGTCTATTAGGAAACACTTGACCGTTAGAAAAAATTCCTCCTCTCATTTTCTCCTATGTCTCTCCCCTTTGTCTCTCTTCTCCCTACCCCTGCATGTTCCAACACCTACATGTGAGACATGAAAGAAAAAAAAAACATGGAAAAAATCTTGGGTATAGTAAAAAAAAACATGACTACATAGAATCCAAGGATCTGAGGGGCTGAGCAGTCCTTCTCTCAACTGTATTTTATCTAGATTGTTCGTGTGCCACATAACACAGTGGGGGAGGGAGGGGGAGGAAAAAACTCTGGAATGCCATGGTAAAACCATTGCTGAAATTACTCTGACACAACATAATTGAGGTAACATAGAGAGCATGAGATACTGTATTAAAGGTAGAATGTCTATTAGAAATTACTTTTAAATGTGAGGGGAGAATGCAATGTGAAGATGAAAAAGATTGAAGTACGAGGGTATATACCAATACGTGAAATAATGATGTACAAGAGGGCAAAAGGGCTATATATCTACAAGAGGCGGTGTTGTGTTGAGTTGCAGGAGTGGGAGTTGGATAGAGTTTCCTTATTTTTTTTCTTTAGTTATTATCGCCATCGACAAAAGACCACTCGAGCTGGAGAACGCCGACCTTGAGATCAGCAAGCTTCTTGAAGGCACCCTGGGAGATATCGAGGTCTCCATAGCCGCAGTACTTGGATGGGCACATATCGACGACCTTGACAATAACTGTTGTCGAACCACCCTTGCGCTTGACTGCAAGCTTGCGGCCACACAGGTTCTTGCCCTTACCCATCTGGGCCTCATTGACAGCAACAATCATATCGGACTGAGAGAACGAGTGCTCGCACTGACCGCTCGTATCAGAGAACCATGTACCACGGCCACTGTACACCTTGCCAGAAGGCTTGGGAGTAGGCTTGGGCTCAGACTTGGTTGGCGATGGCTTCGAGGGCTCCTTAGTCGTTGGTGATGGCTTCTTAGTAGTAGTAGTAGGCGTAGGCGTGGGCTTCTTGTCACCGTCGCCACCCTTATCACCATCATCCTTACCACCGTCACCGTTACCATTGTCGCCAGTGCCATCATCAACCTCAGTTTCGTTGGTCAGTTGCCAGGAGATCTGAAGAATATCCTTGGGCGAAACGGGCTGCGAGGGATCGGTCAGGTTGACAATGTTGGTTGTGGAGGCGGGATCAAAGGTCAGTGTTGTCAGATCAAGTTCGGGAGCAAGCGCGTCGAGGACATGGAGAGGTGCTGAGATGGAGCCATATTCACATTCGTCGCAGACACCAACGATCTGGGCCTTGATCTTCTGAGCAGCGTTGGCGCGCGATGTGATGTCGATCCACTGACCACAGGTCGAGTTTTGGGCTGGGTCGGTCAGGTTGCCAAACTGCAGTGGGTTCATGAGCACAACGTTGTCGGTCGCGTTGAAGTAGATGCTGCCGTTGCAAGCCGTGTAGTTGTCTTGCTCCTGGATGTAGTAGATTTCAGAAACAGATGGGGTAGGGGTTGTGATGTTGGTGGCAAGATCAACTTTGACAGACGAGTTACCGGCGACTTGCTGGATGTCGACCAGCGAAGCCAAGCCAAAGTACTCGGTGCCCCACACTGTCGGGCTGCTGCCGTCTGTGGGAGGAGTGGAGGTCGAGGGTCCAATGGCGCCAAGGATGGCGCCAGTGAGGATGGAGATTGGTTTGAATGCGAGACGAGGGATGGGAGCCATCTCTAGTACTGGTTGTGTGAGGAGGAGGTCGAACGAAAAGAGGAAGGAGTACTGGAAGTTATATGAAGGTAGAAGAGATGGTGGAGGTATGAGAGACAAGATTCAGGCGGAGGAAGGCGAGTGAGGAGGAAGAGAGAGAAGATGCCAGAGGGGTAGGGGGATTATATAGGTCGGAGAGGGGTCCAAGGGGGAGCTGGGGTGGCCCATGCCTCATCTCCCCCATATGATAGATAACACCCATCTGGGTTGACACATCGTTTGGTTGGTATGTGGTCTGCACAGCAACAGGGACAGTGGCCAAGAAATGAATGTTTTCCAATAAGAACAGAAAGTTTCATTCATTTCATTTCTTTTGTTGTTACCCTGCGCAGGGGCAACGCAAGAGCGCGAGCGGAGTGGTAGAAAACCGCACCCAGGCCGAAGGAAAGGAGGCAGATAGAATGTACATAAACAGTTTGTAATCAAAGAAGGGGGGATTGAATGAATGACAGGGCAAACAAAATGAGAGCTCGGCAGGATCCGATCCCTACTTCGGCCGTTGAACAACAATGGCATTAACCTTGTTTGATTTTGTGCAAGGGTATTTCATCTTTGGCAGGTGAACAGCCTGGTTGATGAATGTGATCCAAAACCATGTGCATTCAGACGCCCTGTAGCCGTTGTGTGAATGTTGGGTGTTTATGTGCGAACGGCAGCGTTGTCTCGTGAATCGAGTGTGGCAGAATAATAAATCACGAAAAATACACTATATGAGGTGTCAGAACACTGCATTTTTCGTTCCTGGTCATCTTCCATTTTTCTCTTGTGACCTTGTCAGCATCGTTCCAGTAACCACACGAGGCGCTGCTTTGCCGAGAAACACAATCATCGTCTCAATTTCTTTTCATTTCATTGTTCGCAAGCTCACATCTTCCAGTCGAAGCATATGTATGTTATCGCGGTAGAGAGTGGAGAGATTGCATGTTTCGCTCGTGCAGGGAACGAATGAGAGGGGAAAAGGGAAATTCAGAGCCATTGATCACACAAGCACGTACAGCTTCTTCTGAGCATACATTCATTCCACGCTTCATTGGGACAACATGGCAGAGCAGTCGACCGTTAACTGATGGTAATTATTGATTTGCGCGTCCATCACTCGCGACAATGAATGGAATGTGATATGTCATTGCAGATGCTGAGTGGATAATGAAGGGAAAAGAGAAATTTGGATCGGGTCCGTAATCCAAGTGGTTTTCTGTCTGTTCAGCAAAATGAGTACGTTGGATGAGAGCCCACCCACTTTCAAATTTCAGCAGCCCCCTCCATCATCGATGTTTTTGTTTCAATTCAGTCCCTATTCTACTCATCTCGATTGACCATTGGATTGTTCCTTTGTTTCTCTTCCGCCAATGTTGTGTTTTTTGGTCCTTTGGTGGCAGTGTCCGCGCAACCATCTATAGTGGCGTGTGCAATCCATCCCTCAAACACTTTCCCTTGATTCGGTGGGGGAGGGGAGAGAGAGTAACGGCGAGCGATAACGATTGCTCTTTGCTGCTGGGGTAGGTCACCCCTATCTCTTTTCTGTTCTTTTCACACACTCCCTATGCCTTGTCGGCAACTGAAGTCGTGGCCACTGTCAACTCTGACGCGCCGGCGACGTCCCATCTCCGCAGTACCATGCCCCCTCTTCCCCCAACCATCATCTCCTTATAGTTAATTTAGAGTTTTTATTCTTTCAAGTGAGAGATGCACCGCACAGTGATTTCAAAGAGCGACTCGATTTGTAGTCAGAGATCCCCTGCTTGTCGTGTGAAGAGATTACGGTTGAGTGTGGTTTCTTGCTTTCTTGTAAAAAGGGCCCCATTCTCTCCGAGAGTCTAGTGCAGCCTGAAAGAATGTCGAAAACAATGGTGTCCTAAACGTGCGTAGGGAGTGAAGTCCCTCCCGTGCATATCTGTATATTGTGCAGAGCTACCATCAGGGATGGCGCATGCGGGAACGAGTCAATCAAACAAAGCTTCTTTCCCTACACGTTGTGCCTGCATGGAGTACTAAATCAGGGACGAGCTGTATGACAGCTTTGGGAAGAACACCTCGAACCGCAAACGTTTGGGATAGTCTTCTTCTGGACTACCCGGTGTTAACCCCCCTGAAGACCCACCCCTTCCTAGAACTCCACATCCCTGCAGTTCACCCCCTCTTCCAGAATCCCAAACATGATTTCGCATGGATCGGTCCAGTTTGCTCCTCCTACTCCTCTCTCGTCTGGTAGGCCTCTGAACGCCCATCCGCCTTTCTTATCCAATTCTCCTATTTTTTTTCTTTTTGCTGTCGGTGCACCACTACTTCTTTTGTATCTCAGCTGAAAAAGGGCTCTCAGGACAAACGACAAGCACCGAAGAAAGATGTGAGTGATGATGTCGATGAAGATAAGTTCTTGGCCCCGACGCCACTCTTCATTTCATGTCCGCTCACTTGCTCTTGTGATCCTGCAGCTTGGACAAAGAAAAGCCTATCATCCGAGATTTGTCAAGTATTAATCGTCCTAGACGATATGGCGCAGCCCTCCCCCTTTCCTTCCCCAAAGAACAAAAAGAAGTAGACGCGATGTTGGTGTCACCCCTGATGCTCTCGAACATGTTCCAAACTCTTCACCAATCATTCTTGCCCAGTCATCCTTCCTTTGGATAGAAAGTCGGTGTGTAGTTGTACCTCCCTCTCCCTCTCTCAAAGCGTTTAGATGTCTTCTGGGTTGCTCTCCTCAAACGAATATCTACTCTCTCTTCTAATTTTCCCGTCAGTTGGATATTCAACATAAGAAGGTCTAGATGTCTATACTATGACAACCCAAGTCCAACCTGCTTTGGACCTCTGTTTTGTTGTCAGATCCCCAGGTCCATTGCACTGACACTTCTTCGATTTGTCCGTTTAGAAAGATATAGTTTAAGTAGGGTACGCGAATTCCAGCCGGAATCTACCCCCAAACAAATATGTTCAATGTAATAACTTCATGTCAAACACCACAATTCTCTTTTACCATGTGGCAAAAAAGGGAACGCTGGGAGAATAATGCAGGTCCATCCACATTTATGACAACGGTAAATTGGATCTGGAATGTAAACGCGAAAAAAATTGATTCTCTCAAAACAAAAGCGGTGCATCTCAACGGTAAGAATTTTGGGTTTCTCAGTTTAATTGTGTTTCGTTGATCTGACAGAGAGGGAGAGGGGGATTATGGTTTGGGGGATGAGTGAGATCTATACTGTGTGTGGTGGGATGGGGGGTTACCTCTCTTTTCGTTCTTTTGGATATGTCCGATCCGTCGGTCTTGCTTGCTCCAAAAGGTGTGCATCTCTCCCTCTCTTGACTTTGGCCTTGACTGCTAAGTCGAGTGACAGTTTTCCAGGGTCCCCGTACATTGCCACATATCTCTCTTCATTGTTGTTGTCTCAAGCTCTCTCATCTCTTTGGACAACCGTTGCCCTCTTGCTAGGGGGAGGAAGGAGGGGCAAAATTGGTTCTCCGACCAGTTTGCTTACGCACACTGTCGCTGGTTTTTGTCACTACAAGAAAAAGAGAAAGAGAGTAAAGAAAGAGAGAGAGAATAAGCGAGGGACTTGATCCGCCAACTCTGTGTGGTGTTCCTATTCGTTATCGACATGTGGTTATCATGCACCGCAGGGTTGCCCCCATTTGTTTCCCTTTCGATGTACATTTCCTTTGGTCGTCAAGGGTATTGGCTGCCACGTATGCCAGGTTACTGGAAAAAAAATTTCTTTCTTGTGCTGTAGGGGTTAATCCACTGACGCGACAACCGAAAAAAAGATGGACGCGTTCCACATCTAGCTTTTGGCTGTTGTTCTGCAATAGAGTCTTATTGGTTTTACATATTTTACCCTTGTTCCAGATCTCTCCACGCGCGGGAAAGCTAACACCAATTAATCTACTGTGTCTGTTCTTCACTGCCTTGCCGATAGCTGAATGGGTATAATCAGATACCTGAACGAAAAGAGGTGATTAATTTCCAGGAACAATTCATATTGCAAGGATTTTGATCCATGTGTCGGCACGCCTACTATGTACTGCGTTCAGTGGAATTGGTTCGCAGTATACCTGATTCTTTTTTGACATGTGCTTTTCATATAACTCAACTCTCTCTCTTCAGCCATTCTATTAAAGTAGAAATTTTGCTCTACCGTTCCATATTCAGCACTGACAGTCGATCACCTTTGGGGCTGGCTCACAGCCTCTTTTTTGCTCTTATTCCCCCAAGAAGCATGCACACACATCTCTGACATCACAGTACTCCTATCCAAGCAAGCTGGCATTCACACTTTTGCTCTGCTGTTCTCTCTGCCATGTGTCAAGCACGCGTTGAAGCGACACATAAAAAAACATCGCGTAGCCAAGAAAAACTCGTGAGAGGGATATTACAAAGTTAGGCGAGGGAAGGGGACGTGGCCCCTCACAGTTTTTGAAAGTCACTCGCCTGCTCTTCACTCAGAAGGTAGAGTCGTTTTGTGAGGCTTGGTATGTGTTTTGTGGTTGTACACTGTTACAATCTTGTTGCCGAGGCCCGCTCGTCTGGATCGGGTACTGTGTCACCATGTCCCTTCTTTGTAGTTCTTTCGTCAGCAACAGTCCATACACGCACACGCACGTTACAAGAAAGGGCATGAGAAAAAAAATAAAATAGAATAAAAAAAGTAAGACCACTAAAGATGGCGTGGTCCGACCGCCCTTGCATGAGTAAAAGAGAGGAAGGGGAAACCTATCAAGAAAAGAAAAAAAAGATGGCGAGAAATATGTGTTATGTATAACACAACTTTGCTCGGTTGACAATCCATCCACCTCGGAAGCGCCCGGGCCATAATGCATCACACAACGATAGAAAATTTCATTGCTCAAATGTCAATGCACACTTGGTTTATTCCATGGGATCCATGAACAAGAGTGTCCCAGTGCTCCAAGGTCACGCTTTTTTTTTCTCTCACTCTCATTCTCTAACACTCTTTGGTCCTATGGCTCCTTTGTCTACACTTCATCTCTCTTTCAGCCACTTGGCGCATCACATCTAGTGCAACGCATGAACACACGGGCTTTGCATCTGAGACAATGCAGATGTGTAGGTTTTCAGGTTCATCTCGCCGGGTATCTTCCTCTCAACTTACTCTTCAGTCTGGTTATTCCATCGACACACATGTGGTTCAGAATACCCTTATGCATGCCTTAAAACTTTTCCATCGCAGCGAAAGAGATAAAAAATTTAGAACCCAGATCGGAGAAAGAAGGAGAGGCCATTATGATGCATTTTCAGCATTGTCATGCACCAAAGGAGCGTGGGAGCTGCAAAAGGACTCCAAAAGCAAGGAGCCTCGGTTGCATCATGCCCCATTGCTACAAATCAACGGAAACTTCAAAACAAAAAACCAAAACTTTGACGCAAAGCGGAAAGAGTGTAGACGTGTCATCGATTTTTTTTTGAATAAAGGCGTTGTATTTTGATTGCGCGAATCTAGTCCTTGGAATAAAAACAAAGAGTCGGATAAACAATCATTTGTCGTTGAATGAACGATCGAAACGAATGCTCAAAACTTGAGGAGAGTCGAGAAAAGTCCAAATCATTTCATCATAGTTTTTTTCTCACGCGGCGCAGCGACGACTGTACAATGTGCTCCTGTTTTTTTGGGTATGAGCACTCTTTGATCAACAAAAGAGAGGCGCGTCAACTATGACAAATGAAATTAGAAAAAAAACAAGTAGTGGTATGCAAAAGGATAGGTACTCTGTCATGTATTTAATAATAAACGCACACCGACTTGCTTACTTGGAAGACAGAGGCGACATTCTCGGTCACATACATTAATCCTTCTCATTTTCCACTATGTTTGGTCAAGGGAACTCGAGTTGCCGTTGTAGAAATTTTTGCTCTCAGATTTTTGTTGCCGAAAAAAAAGATTCATATCGATTCTCTCAGACGCTCAGTTGATCTTGTTTTTTTGTGTGTGTCATTGTGGCACCATGGTTGACCTACACCTTGTTCCTTTTATTCCCTCTCCTTCAAGATCCGAATTTTCAAGAATTTGTGTCACCATCAAATCAAAACAGACCACTGATTGAACCACTTGCCCCTTCTTCCCTTCCTGTGGTCTGGCACAAATGAAGGTGGGAAAACAAAGCTTTGGATCAGTGCGCAAAGATAAGCTTGAGCACCACACTCACATGCTGCATCTATGCCGCCGCGTTTCGCGTCCTTCTTTAGATCCCAAGTGTCTATTTTATTTTCCACCTTTTTTTATCTGGCGTGTTCTTAAAAATTCCCTGGATATGCGAGGAATGAAAGATTTTGTCACAGGTTGTAAGCTCCTTCTACTTGATTTTTAATGTTTTTTTTTCTCTCTCTTTCGTGCTCTTCGAGTCCTGCGCATAGTCAATCATGAGACAACCCAAGAGCACTATACTCTCAGAAGTATGCATTCAATGCATGAGCTATCAACATGGTGACCACTGTACATGTCAAGACGAGTCAGCTAGAAATGATATCTAATAGCTTTCTTACAGAGTATAGATTACAAGTTGAACATGGAAGGCATACCCAGGTGTACTAAACAGCGTTCCAAGATGCATGCGATAGGCTTTGATACACGACGCGATAATAGCAATGCCATGCGAGACGGCCAACCTCTAGTGTATTCGACCTAATTTTCATTCATGCCATGACTACGAGCTCGGCGATGCTATTAGTATCATTCTTGACCGTTCAATGCCTCCAAAGGGACAGACGGCATCTTGATTCGTATGATAGTGGTGACGGAGGTGAGCTCTCTTTGCATCGCAGATAGCGAAAAGGAGGACAGTAAATTGCTTGTCTACGACTGGGCAATGTTGTGAAAGATAGTGTTCCTCACGGCTAACCAAACTTTTTCAACTATTGTTCGAGTGTTTTCAAGATTAGAAATGTGTGCTTTGAATCGACTTTCTCGACACAACTATTTTCGGACCTCTGGGTTCGTTGATCAATCGAATTTACACAAGTCGGTAAAGCTTATTCTAGCCTTTCTATACAAGCGATGTTTCGAGTCTACCAAATCCAATCGTCGTCCAAGACCCAATGGATCGACTATCACATTGGACCACCCCATGGATAGATATGTGGCAACACTCCAAAACATACAAACCAGAGACTACAGAGGTGGCAATTTCATGTGGAACACCGTGACGAAGATGTTCCCAGGTCATTCTGATGGTCAAATCTTGCAACGCTTCCGAGGTATGACATGTCTCTACCTTTATCCCGAGATAACCAACAGCGATGAGAATTCCCTGGACTGGGCTGCATGCGAAGTTGAGCACTTACACGGCAAACGTGGTGGCCGTCTGTTTGAGCCTTTGACCCGTTTGGAGGATTTGACCATAGATTACGGGGATGAATACATGGTACCACAATCAAGTACGACAGCACCGAAATAAAAGATCCTTCAGGATGGTCTACTTGGATTCTCGAGTACACTGAACCGGCTAACGGTTGTTTACCCTCGATCTGACGATGGGATGACAGATCGTGTGCTCACCACTCCTCAACCATTATGATACCCAAGCTTAAATCGTTAGTTTTAGAGTGACTGGCTTCCGATCGCTCGGTCTGGGAACAGGCACCTAGCATCAAGGAGTTGTACATCCATTTCGATTATCCGTTATCAGGACATAGTGCTACCACTCCTAATGGATCACAGGATCAAAATACTGGAGTGATACTGGCTTCACCAACAACAGTCGATACCACTGTTACCGCAGGTGTGACTACACGGCAACTTGAACCACAACTCCCCGAGTTCTGGTTTTATTGCCCAAACCTGAATCAACTGACGCTGAAAGGTCGGGCATCTAATCTCTTGGATCCAAATTGTCTTCACTTCTCGCCCAAAATTCATGAGCTGGAACTATTGATCTTCAGAAGGGCGGCTAATAATACTATAGTGGAATTTGTAGAACCAGGTGAATCGCGGGGAAGCACTTAAGATGCTCCATCCGACACATTGGACCTGGGATTGGTCCTTTCCAGTGTTACACACTCTCAGATTGAAGGGTGATCTCCATGAGCTCAGGTTCAGTATGGGTATCTTGCGCTCATGTCCTACTCTCAAATGGTTAGAACTCTGCCACTGCGATAAAGGTCGTCGCTTCCCTCTTCGTGTTAAGAAAGCCCTCGATGCATCCATGGACGAGAGAAGCAACCAGATGCTACCACTCACTCACAGCAACCTCAGGTATATCTATATCTACGGTAATTAACATATTGAGTTCGATGAACTATACTGTCTTCTACAGGCACTACCTAGTCTAAAGAACTTGATATTAGCAACAGATCATTTCGATGAGAGATTTAGCGATCGTGTGCTGATCGAAGTCACCAAGACCCATCCTTCGCTGGAACTTGTGCCCACCGACATGGCACGCACCACGGAGCCGCCGTCAGCCCTTGGCTTGACGGAAATCGGATTCGCAAGCGAAATGACCTCGATATTTGGAGCTTCAGATTTGGAGCACTACAGTGGGACACCTAATGTGCGGACTGAAATCATTTATGTCTTCAAGTATGATCGCTACAGTTTGCGCGTACGATAGTATTGAGATGAGTTACGAGCATACCTTAAACAAAAATGTAGCATTGATATGTAAATCGTACAGAGTGAAATAGAACTTAGTATTTTTGATATGCTCCTAAGGGAGGGTCAATTGGCGGCGATATTTTTTCGATGTAAACGAGCTTGGGGTCGGAATGATTCTTCTAAATCTTGTTACCCTCAACATTGGATCATATTGGCATTGTCATTATCTCTTCTCTAGCGTCATAGTATAATACGTACTCGCTATTCTTCATGTTTTCCATTCTTTCCACTCACTTCCTCTACACTTTTGGCTTTAGTGTTATAATATCCTTAGGTTTTATCTGTATACCTCTGTGTTCTACCCGCAACAACTGTACATACCTACAAGCCATGTGAATGCACACCTATCTCACTTTTATTCTCCTGCTCACAAAGGCATTTGAGAAGCGATTCGACATAGGTATCTTTACTTCGTTCTTTCAAGCTACAGAGCAAAGAGCAGCGGGTATATTGAATGCTGCACCCAACCAACTACGCACAAATCAGCAGCAATGGTCGAGCAATACCAACATAATACGTTGATTATATTAACATGTATGATTAGATATAATGTTAGATGCGGATAAAAATTACAGAATGAAATGACGGCATGAACGCAGTCACATCACAATGATTGAGGGCTGACAAGCATGTCAAATTTTCTATGAGCTTAGTATTGCCATAAAGAAATCGATGGAGTGAGGATTCAGTCCCTCTCGTGGTTTGAATTGCATCCTTACCTGAGGAGAACAAAGGTGTACGACAGTACTGGAATTGTGGAGATCTATTGTAACTATTTCCTTTCGTCCAAGATGTAAATTCGATCAATACATAGAAACTTGTACGAGATTATTGATCGTGTGTTAGAAAGGCTCTGTAATTTTATGTTGGTTGATACCCCCAAGTTTATATTCAACTCAACTAGATGGAACAATCTTGAGTTAGTGTAAAGGAACACGTTCCATCAAGACTGTGGTTACAAGTTCGGCAGTACATTCATTACTGTATCTGTTTCATGGTGATTCAATATCAATGGCTAGCCCAAACCCACAATGAAATTGAACTAATCCTCCACGAAGCATTGGAGTACACCATCAAACCCTGTTACTCCAACAGACTGCGGAAATTCAGTGAAGGTACCGCAGTAAGAGACGCCGTCATAGGAAACTGCCTCCAGTTACACAACAGAGAATGAGCCTTGTATTATAAAAGTCGACACTTCGCTAAGTTACTTATTCTCTCAAAAAATCTCTCATTCCTTTACTCTTCACACTACATCATCTTCTTTTCACGCCTCCCTCCTTCAGCTAGTCTTCATTCCCAACAGCTGGATATCAGTATTATGCCTCGCCTACCATTGGAATGTATTGCCAAGATGATAGAGTGGGTTGACAACCGCCAAGACTTGTTCAACCTCCTGACAGTCAGCAAGGATGTTTTCCCCATTGCCGCCCGTTGCCTTTACCGCGACCCAATCAAGAACCATATAAATGACTCAATTGACAACATCCACAAACTAGTCCTTCTTCTCTTATCTCTATCTCCTGCCAGTGGTGGGGATATCGATATCATACGCAAACGCAATGGGCTAGCTTCTTCTGGCACACCACACAACCCACAGCCTATGGTAGACTATCTCTCTTTAGTCAAAGTTGTTCGCTGGAGCGAACGAGGCTTCGGCAAGAGATCGTTGTCGAAAGCACTCCAATACGGACATCCCTACGGGAAGCATTATATATTTATGCATTTGACCTGGGCTTTTGTGGGTCACAGACTGGATGGGATTGAAGAACTCGAGATTGAGGAAGAGGACAAAGCACGATACCTGGCCAATGCTGCCAGGATGACCTGTTTGCATAAGATCTGGATCCACTATCATCATTATCACTTCCAGGAGAACGATTCTGCGGAGGCGATGATAAAGGCAATCCAACTGCATCATGGGCTTCACCAGCTCATGGAATGTCACACGATTTGCGATCCATTTGGTAAGTGTTTCGAGTTTGTATTTCTTGCCACTTGCTTCTTGCCATTGAGATGCGATCAAATGCTTCATGAGGTCGACAGGATGTAGTTCAGCTAATACATTCCATACCTTCCTACATTCCCGTTTGACATGGTATACTTCATCGACACTTGGCATTAGGTGAAGCTCTAAGCGGCGCACAGAGAATTCTCTCGCTTCTTCCACCACCGAGACACTATCTCACGCTTCCGAGACCAGATAGATCGATCATTTCGTTGAATCATCCCTTGGATCTATATGTGACAACAATCCCGTACATATCGATCGGAGATCCTTACAAGTTCAATTACAATTGGGAGATCATGCGTGAAAAACACTCAGGTCATTCCGATGGCCAAATCTTGCAACGCTTCCGTGGCATGACTTCTCTTTACATTGAAGAGGTGATAAGCAATGACATTGACGAGGATCTTCTGGATTGGGCTGTGTACGAGGCCAAGCACTTCCAGCACCAACTATACCAGCGGGGCAGCCATCAGTTTACGCCTTTGGTTCGCTTGGAAGATTTGACAATAGATCACAAATATGATTCCATGGGGCCACAATCGAGAACGACAACAGCACTCTGGAAGATCCTTCAGGATGGTCTACTTGGATTCTCAAGTACACTGAGCCAGCTCACGGTCACTTTCCCTCGATCTGACAACGGTATGACAGGCCATGTGTTCACTGTTCCTCGACCATTACCCAAACTCAAGTCGTTGGTTTTACATGAGCTGGCTATTCATCCCTCTGTCTGGAAAAATGCACCCAATATCGAGAAACTGTACATCAATTTCAATAGTTCGCCGCCCAGAGATAGTGCTACCACTCCTGATGAGTCACAGGATGATCAAACATCTGGAGCGATGTCGACTTCACCAACAGAAGTCGACGCCACCACCACCACCACTACCACTGCTACCGCAGCAGCTGCAGAACAGCAACCTCGAGGATTTCACGAGTTTTGGCTTCATTGTCCAAAGCTAACTAATTTGGTACTTCACGGCCGAACAGCCAATTTCTTGGATCCAAATTGCCTCCACCTCTCACCCAACCTTAAAAAGTTGGAGATATCGGTCTACACAGAGAGATTCCGTTATCTACAAGGTTCAAGGGACGGAGACTATCAGATTGTAAGGGAAGCTCTGAAGGTGTTCCATCCAGCTCACTGGACCTGGGATTGGTTCCTTCCAGTGTTACATACTCTCACTTTGAAGGGTGATCTTCACGAGTTTAGGTTCAGCATGAGGATCTTGCGCTCATGTCCTACTCTCAAATGGTTAGAACTCCGCCATTCCGGTTACAGTCATCCCTTCCCGCTTCGTGTTAAGGGAGTTCTCGATGCATCCATGGATAAGAACAACCAAATGTTACCATTCACTCATAGCAATCTCAAGCACATATATATCAATGGCAATTGGCATGTTGAGCTGGATGAAGTAGACTGTCTGCAAGAGGCATTACCTGGTCTCACAAACTTAGTATTAGCAGCAGATCATTTCGACGAGGGATTTGGCGATAGTGAACTGATCGAGATCACCGAGACCCATCCTTCTCTGGAATATGTATCCACCGTCATTACAAACACTACGAAGAAGTACTCGATTCAAGGCATGAGAGAAGAGATGTCGATGTTTGGAGCTTCAGGTTTGGAGCACTACCATGAGACAACTAAGAAGCGGACTGAAATCGTTTATGCCTTCAAGTATGATCGCTACAATTTGCAATTATAACAATATAAAGAAGAATTGTGAGCATACTTTAAACAAAAGCATAGCAATGGTAGACATATATTTTTATAGAATGAAAACAGAGCCGAGTGCTTTTGGTCTGTTACCAAGGAAGGGTTGGTTGACGGCGATATTTTGATATAAGCAAGCTTGGGGTTGGATTGATTCAACTAAATTTTGTTGCTCCTAGCATGGGATCAAGTTCGCGTTGTCATTGTCTCTTCGCTGGTGTCATGGTATAATAAGTCTTCCTTAACTATGCATACTATGCACCTTTTCCACACGTAATCTCACTCCCACTTTAAAATACTGATAGACTATCAACGTCACATCGTACTTCCATTTATTCCTCGAAAGTATCCTCCATGAAGGATATCCCTCTTTCTCACTAGACATTTGATTTTCACACCCTTTGCTTTTATCTTCATAGCTTAACTTTATATCCTACCTTCAGTAACTGTATATACCCACCAGCTATAAGGTACACATTTTTCTCATATTCTCGTGTTCACAATGGCTTTTGCGATACGATTCGACATAGGCATCTTTACTTCGTTCTTTCAAACTACAGGAAAAGGTGTAACGGGTTTATTGAGCGTTGCACCAACCAGACTACGCACAAATCAGCAGGAATATCGAAGTACAACCAACATCATACGTTGATTTGATTAACATGTATGATTAGATATAATGTTAGATGCGGATAAAATTACAAAATGAAGTGACGGCATAAATCTTCTATGAACTTAGTTTTGTCACAAAGAACTCTGCAGAGCGAAGACACAATCCCCCTGGGTGGCATGGATTTCATCCTTACGTGGGGAGAACCAAAGATATACGAAAGTACTGGACCGATGAAGTGCTGTTATCAACATTGGCTTTTGTTTAGGATAGACTCTTAATCGTGTTATAGACACTTTGACGAGTTTGTTGATGGAACAGTAGTGGGTTAATGTGAAGGAGCACTTTCCATCAAAACTGCAGTTTCAAATTCGGCAATATATTTATATTAGTTTCCGCTTCATGGCAGTATACCACAATGACTTTAATGCCATATAAATACTGAGGTTGGCCAGGCATGGATTGATATACAACGGCCTATATAGGCTACGACTTCCCGATAACATTTAGGAATGAGTGAATTATAGTGGTTTATAATGATTTATGAATAATATATCTCAAAGTTGGAAATGGGCTAGGAAAACAAATATTTCAGCTTTGATGAACTTCACAAGATGTGCACTTTCTGCTTCAGCATGTTTATACTTACGACAGCGATTTTTTGTACATTTCAATTCCGCTCTCCTTCTCTGAAAATAATTTTTGATGGTCCTTGAGAGAAACTTACATTTTTGCCGTGTGAAGTTTATTCTATTACTCGGCATTAGTGATTTTCACTTTTGGCTCGATTGGCTCGGCTCGATAGGCTCGGCTCGAAGAATGCTCGGTCAGTTTCGAGTCGAGCCAGCTCGAATGTTTGAATGCTCGACTCGACAATGCTCGATGAGACTCGACTCATGCTCGACTCATGCTCGAAGATGCTCGATTGGCTCGATTGGCTCGATTGGCTCGATTGGCTCGATTGGCTCGACTGGCTCAAAGATACTCGACTGGCTCGATGGCTTGACTCGCTCGTCTAGCTCGACTAGCTCGACTCTGGTAACATTCATCTTATCTCAATATCTCATAAGCTCAACTCAGCTCAGTTCATGTTACCAGATGAGCTAGGCTGCAGGCTGAGATTCTGGAGTTTCAAACTTTGACACACGGTCAAATAAATACGCCTCTTTGTGGGAGGGCATTTTTGCCAAATAAACGCTCCTAAACTTGTGCATATTTCTGTTATGAAGAGGTCGGTGCAGAAACAGAGAAACGTCAAAGAACAAAGAGAGGAAATTTTTTATTTATTTATTTATTTTCAAATACAGTAGCCCCCGAGCAACTGTATTCTATTTCCCAAATGGAACGCATTTGGGTTGTTGCGTATTTCGAAATGAGGAGGCAAATGGCAAAGTTTGAAACCCCTTATTATCTCACATAGAGTGATTTTCAATTTCGGCTTGAATCAGGCTTGAATCATACTCGATATGGCTCGACTGGTTCGAAGATGTTCGACTGGTTAAATTGGCGCGATTGGCTTTAGGTGCGGTGGCCCGAGCGCAAAAGTGCAAAAATTTGTGGCAGGTGGACATCGAAGATTTAAAAAGGGGAAATTTGTACCTTAAAAGCATGTCTGTGTCTTTTGCGGTAATGTGTACACCACATTCATTTTTTGGATAGCCGGTGGAGCCCTTCGAGCCAATCGAGCCAATCGAGCCAGTCGAGCCAGTCGAGCCAATCGAGCCGAGTCGAGCATGAGTCGAGCACATCGAGCATTCGAGTCGAGTCGAGCTGGCTCGAACTGTAATGCCATCGAGCCGAGCTCGAGCCAAGTTGATGCTCGACTCGACTCGATGGTTGTCAATCACTACTCGGCATCCTTTGGCACGCTTGAGCAAAAACCATCACAATATCACGGTCCAATGATTAGCACATGTCTAACCACAAACTCCCGCCACCTCGCCATGTAACACTGGTGGATGCCAACAAACTCTGCTACACTCACAGTCTGTGCAAAAAGTTTATCAAAGACGGGTTTGATAGGAGATGTTGTCTAAATCAAATTGTAATTTATATTTTTAGGCGGGCTGTGCAGCAGGAGACATCGCTCCAAGAAACTTGAGTAACACAGACGACTAAACTTGGGTACTTAGCCCATGCTTGTTGTTCTCTTCACACAAACAAACTCTCTCAATCAAGTAACCCAAGCTTCACTTTTTCACTCTTCACACTACATCAGCTTTTTCTTCACACATCTTTCTGCCCACCAGTCTTCACCCCCAACAGTTGCATATCAGCGTTATGCCCAACTTACCTTTAGAATGTATTGCAAAAGTGATCGAGTTGGTTGACAACCGTCAAGACTTGTTCAACCTCCTGACTGTCAACAAAAATTTTTTTCTCGTTGTCGTCCATCGGCTCTACCGTGACCCGCTCAAGAGCAATACCAGCACCTCTATGGACAACGTTCGCAAGCTAGTCCTCCTTCTTTTATCTCTATCTCCTGTTAGTGGCAGGGATATCGATATCATACGCCAATCCAATGGGCTACCTCCCTCTGGCACACCAGTCAGCCCACCACCTACTATAGACTATCTCTCTTTGGTAAAAATTGTTGGCTGGGATGATCATTTCTATTGCAACAATGACCTGCTGGGGTACCTGCTCGGACAACGGTACAAGGATGTATACACACATTTGACTTGGGCTTTTGTTGGTCACAGACTGGACGAGATTGAAGAACTAGAGATTAATGTTAAGGACCGAGAGCGATACCTTATCAATGCTGATAAAATGACCAGTTTGCGTAAGATCTGGGTTCGCCTTGGCAAAAACAGATGCGAAGAAATGTACGACTTTTCGGAGGCGATAATAAAAACAATCCAACGGAATCATGGACCTAGTCAGCTCTCTGAATGCCACATGATTCCCCACCCACTTGTTTATGGTAAGCGTATCTCTTGGCATTTTGTTTCTTGCTGTTGAAAGGTAGTCAAACGTTCCATGAATGATTCTACTAATACATTTCTTGCTTTCCCACGTTCTCACTTGACAATGTATTCCTCCACGATACCTGGCATTAGGACCAGTTTTATTCAACCCTGACTCCCAGCGTCAAGTATTCGATCTCAAAGGCGCACAGAGAGTTCTCTCACTTCTTCCACCGCTGAAATCCTATCCCACGCTTCCGAGACCAGATGGATCGATTGTTACATTGGACCACCCCATGGATCGATATGTGGCAACAGTTCAGAACAGTTGGTGCAGAGGCTTTGACAGTGTCAGAAATATGTGGAACACCATGACGATGATGCACCCAGGTCATTCTGATGGTCAAATCTTGCAGCGCTTCCGAGGCATGACTTCTCTTCACATTCACCCCAAGACAGCCAATGGCAATGACGAGAATATCCTGGATTGGGCTGTGTGCGAGGCTGAGCACTTCCATCACCAACAAGGCAACCTTCAGTTTGCGCCTTTGATTCAATTGAAGGAACTTTCGATAGAGTACAGAGACAATTCGATAGCATCACAATTAAGACACGTAATACCGAAATGGAAGATCCTTCAGGATGGACTACTTGGGTTCTCGAGTACACTGAGCCGTCTCAGGGTTATTTACCCTCATTTTGGTAACGGGATGACTGACCTTGCATTCACCATATCTCGACCATTACCCAAACTCAAGTCGTTGACTTTGGAGGGATTTGCCATTGATCGTTCTGTCTGGGAACAAGTACCTAACATTGAGGAGATGGACATCCGTTTCGAGATTACTCCATCAAGATACAACAATCCACTTTATCACTCACAATATTTACAATATGATGAAAATACGGGGGTGTTTTCTACTTCGCCAACAACAGTCGATGCTACCACTACTATTACTACTCCAGTACCTACTGAACAGCAACCTCAAATACAACTCTTCGAGCTTTGGTTTCATTGCCCAAACCTGACTCAACTGACGCTGAAGGGTCGTGCCGCCATTCTTCTAGATCCAAATTGCTTCCACCTCTCACCCAACCTTCAAAAGCTGGAGATATCAATCTGGGCAGAGTTGTCCCATATTGCACAAGAAGCTCAAAAGCCGCTCCATCCGACTCGCTGGACCTGGGATTGGCCCTTTCCAGTGTTACGCTTTCTCACCTTGGAGGGTGATCTTCGCGAGCTTATGTTCACCATGGGTATCTTGTGCTCGTGTCCTAGTCTCAAATCGATAAATCTTCGCCATTGTATTGCAAATCGACGCTATCCACTCCGAGTCAAAGGGATCCTCGATGCATCCATGGACAAGAACAACAAACAGATGTTACCATTTGCTCATAGCAATCTTAGCAGTATCCACTTTCTCGGCTTTTGGGATATTAAGGCTGATGAACTTGTATGTTTATTACAAGTTCTACCGGGTCTCAAGAAGCTAGAAATAGGATCAGCTCATTTCAACGAGGGCTTTGGAGACCATGAGCTTATCGAAATTACCAAAAACCACCCTTCGTTGGAATATGTGTACACGTACATGGCGCGCACCACGGAACCGCCATCGGCCCTAGGCCTGTTGGAAATCGGATACCTGGACAGAAAAGTGAGCTCGAATCAAGAAACCACAGTTGTCGAGGACAACCATAATACACCTAAGGAACGGACTGAAATTGTTTATACCTTCGGGTATGATCGCTATATTTTGTGCGTATAGCATTCAAATGAGTTGCAGCTCTGTGTTGGACAAAAACATAGCATAGATATATATAAATATATACCATGTAGAATCATGGTAAAAACCGAGTATTCTTAGAATGTTTTTTTTGGGAAGGGTTCATTGGCGGCGGTTGCAAGATAAAGACGTGCTTTGGTTAGGCTAGATCCATCTGCATCTTGTTGCCTTAAGTAAGAAGTCAAGCTAGCATTGCCGCTGTCTCCTCTCTAGAGCCATGGAAAATATGTCTTCTCTAACTATGCATGATTTTCCATCTTTGATGTAGTGGTGTACCATATGTGTCACACCATAGTCCTATTCACACTCTCAAAAGTACCCTCCATGAAAAATACGCCTCCTGTTCACTACAACTGTCAATTTCCGTATCACTGACTTTACTTGTATAACTCTCTTTGTATCCTACCAGCAGTGGTCGCGTATACCTACCAGTTGTAAAAGATGGACGCTTATCTCTCTGCTCAAAAAGGCCCCCCTACGAGTCACGTCAATATGGATATATGAGCTTCGTTCCCTCATGGCTACTGGCGAAAATTTAATGGACTTAATGAATGCTGCATTCGACCATAGTGAACACGAAACAGTATTAAAAACCTCGAGTAATGCCATCATTCCATATTGATTGAAATAACATGTATGAATAGATATAATGTTAGGTGCGGAGGGCGCTACTGAATGAAATGATGGCTTAAGCTTAGTCGTATCACAGTGATCGAGGGTGGACAGGCAAGATCAGTTATTTTTGAGTTCATCGGAACGAGGACTTCAATCCCCATCATAGTTTGAAATGCATTATCATCAGGGAAATCCAAACATCTACTTGAGTGTTGGACCGTTAGAGT
Organism: Actinomortierella wolfii; assembly: GCA_016098105.1. Lineage (NCBI taxonomy): Eukaryota > Fungi > Mortierellomycota > Mortierellomycetes > Mortierellales > Mortierellaceae > Actinomortierella > Actinomortierella wolfii. The sequence continues at coordinate 155,571 of JAAAIY010000020.1, forward strand.
TCTGTTATCACCATTCCCTCCGCTCGAGATGGATTTTTGATCACAGCACAGACACTTGGACGAGTTTTGTTGATCGTCTGTTAGCAAAACTCCAGAACTTCAATGATGACTGGTACCTCAAGCTTTACTATCAACTCAACAGGATTGAGTAATGTTGGGTGAACGCCAAGAGGCGTCTTCCATCAAGTCTACAGTTTCAGAATCAGCAATACATTCGCCGCTGTCTCCGGTACATGGTTGTATATCAACAATGATCTTAATACCAAAACAATTGTCGAGGCTAGCAAGGCATGAAAGATATTTCAACAGTCCATTGTACACCATTGTCTCTCATTTGGCTTAAAGGAATGAGTGAATAACAATGGTGTGAATATCACGAGTATTTATCTCGAGCTACAGATGATACGCACTATTCATCGTCGATTCCGCTCCCCCTCTCCACGATTTTGATCAAACATATCAAAAAAGTTTAAGTAACCCTTGTGGGAGATTTCTGAAGGCTAGGCATCATTTGTGTATAGGCAGTTTTAAAAGTCTCAGGGCTGAATACAATAGGGCATGGCTTGACAGAATTGATAATATTCGCTTAGGAGGTTGAGGAGGACAGATCCCCCAATGGTTCAACCCAGAACTGGTCTCCATGCTTTTGCTCAATCCATCATGGGAAACTAAACCCAGTAACATTCGTCCTATTAAGTCAACACTAGCTAATGACAAAACCATTTTCGATTCATCTTCACTCCTATATTCTTTGCACACCCTTTATCCACCCGTCTTCTCTCCCAGTAGTAACATATCAACACTATGCCTCCCCTACCGTTGGAATGTATTGCCATGGTGATAGAGTGGGTTGACAGCCCTCAACACTTGTTCAACCTCCTGACTGTCAACAAAGAAATTTTCCTCGTTACCGCCCGTCGACTTTACCGTGACCCAATCAAGAGTCATACCATCGATTCTATCGACAACCTCTACAAGCTAGTCCACCTTCTCCTATCCCTATCTCCAGCCGGTGGCGATGATATCGACACCATACGCCAATCCTATGGCTTACCTCCTTCTGGCACACCACTCAGCCCATCGCCTACTATAGACTACCTCTCTTTGGTCAAAGTTGTTGGCTGGGATCAGGAAGTCTACTCCCTTGGTATACTGGAGCACGTGCGCGGACAATATATCGAGGATGAGTGCATGCATTTGACCTGGGCTTTTGTTGGCCACAGACTGGACGAGATTGAGGAACTAGAGATCAATACAAAGGACCACCTGCGATATCTTGCCCATGCTGCCAGAATGACCCGTTTGCATAAGATCTGGACTCGCATTAACCCATTTTGTGGTCACGAAAAAATGTTCGAGTTTCCAGAGGCGATGGTAAAAGCAATCCAGCAGAATCATGGACCTAGTCAGCTCTCTGAATGCCACTTCATTCCCCACCCACTTGAAGGTGGTAAGTTTTTTCGGGCTTTAGATATTTTTCTTGTTACTTTCACTTCCTATCATTGAAAAGCAATGTTCCATGAGACCGTCAGTATGTGGTTCGACCAATATTCTCTATGTTTTCCCACGTTCTCATCTGTCAGTGTATACTTCTTCGATAACCTGGCATTAGGTGCAGTTTTTTACGAAATCGTTCTCCAGGTTTATATGTTGGATCTCAGCGGCCCACATAGAGTTCTCTCACTTCTTCCACCACCAAAACACTATCTCACTCTTCCGAGACCAGATGGATCGACTGTTACGTTGGATCACCCCTGGGATCGATATGTGGCAACGATCCAGTTCGTGGGGGTAAGAGGCGGTGAAAAGGACTTATTGTGGAACACCATGATGACGATACACCCAAGTCATTCTGATGGTCAAATCTTGCAACGCTTCCGAGGCATGACTTCTCTCCACATTACACCCAGGGCAAGCAATGGCAGTGACGAGAATCTCCTGGATTGGGCTGCATGTGAGTCTGAACACTTCCATCACCAACGAGGTGGCCACCGGTTTGCGTCTTTGATTCATTAGGAGGAATTATCAATAGATTACAGAGACGATTCAGACGATCTACCATCGAGAACAGCAACACCAAAGTGGAAGATCCTTCAGGATGGTCTACTTGGGTTCTCGAGTACATTAGAGGAGCTCAGTGTTGATTATCCTCAGTTTGACGACGGGGTGATAGATCGTGTGTTCACCGCTCCTCGACCATCACCAATCTCAAGTCATTGACTTTACGAGGATTGGCCATTGATCGTTCTGTCTGGGAACAGGCACCTAATATTGAGAAGTTGGAGATCTGTATCGATTTTCCGTTACGAAGATATAACATCCCATTTAATGATTTACAAGATGATCAAAATTTCGAGATGTTGCCTACTTCACCAACAACAGTCGACGCCACCACTAGTACTACTTCTTCTACAACAGCGCCCATTGAGCAACAACCTCAACGACAACTCCCCGAGTTTTGGCTTCAATGTCCACAACTGACTCATTTGACGCTCGCGAGCCAAGCAGCCAATCTCTTGGATCCAGACTGCCTCCACCTCTTACCCAACCTCCAGAGGCTGGATATATCCTTCTGGACAGATTCACTCCATGGGGTAGTGGCCGAAGATTTAGATACAAGAGAAGTACGGGAAGCTCTGAAGGTGCTCCATCCAACACACTGGACCTGGGATTGGTCCTATTCAGTGTTACACACTCTCATTTTGGATGGTAATCTTTATGAGTTTAGGTTCAGCCTGGGTATCTTGCACTCATGTCCTACTCTCGAATTTATTCAACTTGACCAAATATTTCCAAGCCATCGATTCCATCTCCGTGTCAAGGGAGTCCTTGACGCATCCAAAGACAAGAACAACAACAACAACCAGATGTTGCCATTCACTCATAGCAATCTCAAGGATCTCATTTTAGGAGACTTTACCGATGTTGGGGTTGATGACCTAGTGTGCTTGTTACAGGCGCTACCTAGCCTCAGATGTCTAAATACAGGATCACGTTTCGACAAGAGCTTTGGCGACCGTGAGCTAATCGAGCTCGTGAAGGCCCATCCCTCGCTAAAATATGTATCAACCCACATTAAGCTTACCACGAAGCCGCCATCGGCTCTTGGCCTGTCGAGTTTCAGTATCTTCGACAGACATAAAGAGTGGCTGAATTCGGAAACCGCAACTGGCGAGAACAACCATACAACATCTCAAAAGCGGACTAGAATTGAGTTTTATTTTAAGAGCACTGATTGCTACATTTTGCCCTTACAGTAATACACAGTGTTGTGTGCCTGTCTTAAACAACATGATAGTGTTGATAGATTTATACGCTTCATATAATGAAAGTTGAACCAAATACTCTTTGGTTTGTTACTTAGGAAGAGCTCATTGGCGACGATCGTATAATATAAGCGTTCTTGGATCAACCTTGAGTCTTTTAAATCTTGCTGTTCCAAGTATGGGATTAGGCTGGCATTGCTATTGTCTCTTCTCTGGAGCCATGGTATAATATGTCTTCTCTAACTATCCATGTGATCCATCCTTTCTACAGACACACACACTCTCTCTCCATCTTTGATATAGTAATATACCATCAATGTTTACACGGTACTTCCATTCACTCTGTCGAAATATCTCCCATGAAGAACATCTTTCTTTTTTCATGAGATAAGGTCAATTTACACATCCATGACTTTTTCCCTAATATCACTTTCTTTATATCCTTCTTACATCGGCTGAATATACCAATCAGAAGTAGGTACTCCCTCGAAACAATTTTCTATGTTGCTTCTTTGATAGTTACAGTGTATTCATGCGATGGTGCGATGGTGAGAAGGCTATATGGAATGGTTCTCAAATTAATTGTTGGGGAGGAGAGGGTATGTAACAATAATGTGCTCTATCTATCTAAAAAACAATATCGAAAAAAGAGTCTACACTCTACCAAGTAGTCGGCGATCCATGGACATTTTAAGCGCGAATGCGATGACAGAGGCAATGGCCATGACAAAGCCAGTCCAGAGCTGGAGTGGGAGGTAATTGGTCTTGTGACCAAGATTATCAAGGATGGCACCTGCGGTTGGGGTACCAATCAATGTGCCAACGGCAATACCTCCATATACAATGCCTGTGACACTTGCAAGACGACCAATGCCTATAATAATGTTTGTGATGAACATCAGGAAGACGGTGGCATGCATCGTGTCAGTCTAAAGGAGTCCTCAACAGACCAATGTGAATGGATACATGAAGAAAAGTGCGAAAATATCAAAAATGACAAACAACACACTTACCACAAAGATGGGCAGAGACACTCGGCACCAACGCGACAAAGGAACCTGACCAGAATCCATAGCTGATACAAAACACAACCATGAGAGGTAGTGACTTGGCCAGGATCCAAAAGAGAAACACGCTCACGCTCGAAAAGATCATTGACAGCAACAAACTGTTCACATCGCCAATGTAGTCACTCGCCAATCCCATGAGGACTCGGCCACAAGCTGAGCTACCATTAACAACTCCAATGAGGACAGAAGATGTCGAAATACTGACGCCATTCAGACGAGCATATGCTAATGTAGGGTGAAATAGCACATTGAAGAAAATTTTAAGGCAAAAGAACGGTTAAAAATTTTTCATCCTTTCTTCCATGAGTGCCCCTCTTTCGCCAATTTAGCAGGTATTGAAATAGAAAAAAAAACACTTACTCGGAAAGTAAAAGAACGGCACAAAGTATCCAAGTGGCATGAAAAAGGTTGAGAGGAGCAGTAGAAGAAACTTCTTTTCGCGCATCACTGAAAAGTCGATGATCTTGTCCTTCTTGTATGGCTCGATCGCATCAAGGGCCCGGCGCTCTTCCTCTGTCATGGCCGCTCTCTCACGCTTGATACGCTTGCGTCGATCTTTACCGCTCTCAACTCGACACCGGAATAGTGCTCCTGCGGGGACTAGGATCGCGAGATGGATCAGTGCCACTAAGCGCACTGTCCATCGATATCCAATCTTGTCAAAGAGTGCCACGATCATTGGCGACAGAATCAAGCCTCCAATGCCACCACCACCAACTGTGATGCCTGTAGCCAAGCCTCGACGCTTCTTGAACCATTGAGATGGAATGGTCACTGATGTGAAAAAGGCGAGAGATGCACCAATGCCGTACAGGAGACCTTGAGTCAAGTACAAATGCCACAACTCGTATGAAAATGATGTAGCCACCAAAGACGCGGTCATGATGAGTGCGCCCAGCAAAGCGCTGGTGCGGTATCCAAAGTGGTCGGCAAAAGCGCCTGTGAGAGGGCCGGAAAGATCCATTCCCACAATGGAAAGGGTTCCAATCAGTGAGATCTGGGAGGCGGAGGCGGAGCTATACAAGTCTTTGACATATAGATCCTATGATGTATTTGTTATTCCCACAGACATGGTTAGATTTTTACGCTAAACATGGTGGGTGGGGAGTGAGAAAAGGGATCGATTTCTTTTATATGTCGATAGGGATTTGGATATTCTGTCCACGAAACATCATACCTGATATACACCGAAATTGTTCACGGTGCCAACAACCAATGCTTGGACAAAAAAGGAAGCTGCCACAACTACCCAACCATACGGTGGTTCAATGCTCTCGTCGACCTCGTATGGATTCACTTTGGTCTCGAGAGGTGTGAAATTTTCTTCAGAGATCTGTATGTTTTTCTTCTCATCCTTGATGTCTGAAAGCGAAAGGTGGGGGCTGCTTTGATGTGGTGCAGGCAGCCCCTGTTCGTCTGACCGAACAGTGTCCATAATGTGATCTGAGCTGTACTTTGTCCTTTTCTTAAACAAAAAAAATCGATAGAAGAGAAGAATGCGGATTGGAAATTTTTTCCAACAAACAAACAAAGAAATGGTGGGCTGAGGGATAGAAGGGGGAACGACAATGGAGAGGAAAGGGAGGTGGGAAAATGGTGGGCTTTTATGCTTTTTCTCTGCCTCAACTTCCGGTTGGTTGGGAAAGAGAAAAAAAAAAAGCAATATCGTTTTGCCGTTTTGCACACGTTGTTGTGTGCTTGTGACACCTCTGTTTTTTTTGCAAATCTTCTCTGTCGTCCAATCTCTTATTCTCTTGCCTCCCTTCACCCACACTTTTGTTGATGTCTGATTGAATTGAACGGTGCAAGAGTTGGCACAGCAGAACATCTATGTTTTCTCTATCCCTCTGTCCGTCTCTATCTGGCGAACAGTGATACCTCTCTTTTCATGTGTGGAGTGGATATCTTCCTGTGAACAAAAAAAAGGTCCATGGTTATACTCACTTGAGAATGATAAAGAACAAAAAAGAACCAGAGATGGGCGGACTACAAAGGACATTCTTTTAGCTTCTACATGCTATCTCAAACTTTGAAGTACGAACCAAAACTTTGAAAAGCCAAAGCGTGAAGCGGGGTTTCGACGGTGGTGGTATTTCATGCGGCAATGGAGATTGTACGTTAGTGTTTACTGTCTTACCCATTTCGCATGCTGCGCAAGAAAAAAAATAAAGGAGACGCCAATTCCATTCCACTGTATTCTGTCGTCCAACCCCCGCTGTGTCAACCCCCCCCTCCTTCAGTCCCATCGGAAAATAGTGTACCTTCACAGCTGAGCAAGGATTGGTTGAACTTGGGTGAGACTCTATCCCACCAAGGTTCAGGCGTGAGAAGAGTCATGACTCAACTTGAACAATTGTTGCCCCCCCCTCCTACACTGCTCCTGCACTTTGGTTGTTTTTGGTGTCTCCTTTTGAGCACGTACTATTTGCAGTACGTTTCTTCTGATAGTAAATCTGAAATATCGTATGTGGGTATCTTGAAAAGAATAGGAGGAAGCTGGCCAAGGGTTTACGCAGTACAATATTTGTTGCATACCAAAAAAAAGTCTGTACTGTTCAATTGGTGTACTTTTTTTTTGTTCTGTTACGGTCAAGAATGGGAAAGTAAGACACAAAGAAAAGCTACATGTTATTTTACGGATTCGCGCAACGGTTCCTTGCTTGGAGAGCAGATCGTACGCGTCTCTCAATATGTTCCCAAGTATTTGGTGCAAATGAAAAAAAAAGTGGCCACGCTGAGTAACAGAGAACAGTCACCACTGATTGCTCCAAGGGCAACACTTCGTGAGTCAAAAAAAGTTTGTTTTCCTCTCCTGACCCTTTGTCTGGCTTCAACTCTTGCATTCGAAAGCAGCCGTCAAACAGACAATCAAAGACCATGGCCACATTGGATCCTCGCGAGATGGAGTCCCTCCATTTGGGCATCATTGGCATGGGCGACATGGGAAAGCTCTACGCACGAACACTCTACAATGCAGGATGGAAAAAGTATGCTCACAATTGCTCTCTGTGGCCTGTATTAGTGGCGACCTGGTCCCTTTTTTTAATATATTAGTGGCAATGGCATGGCAGGTTGCTTTTTTCTCGCGGAAATGACTGGATACTCCAATTGAAAACTAAACGGACTCGCGTGATCTTGCCTTTGTTAGTGTCAATGTGTGTGATATGCCCTCAAAGTATGACCAGCTCAAAAAAGAGTTTGACGACACTGGCATCAAGGTCTACAGGGATGGTCATCTCGTGTCGCGCATTTGCGACTGGATCCTTTACTCTGTCCCAGCAGAATTCATCGACCAGGTCGTTGGCACTTACGGACCATGTAAGACTATTGTTTACACCATTCTTTGCTGCTTTGTTCTAGATGTATCTAAATGTCTTTTTGTTCATCTCCAGCAACAACGTCTAACACATTTAACAATGACTTGAAAAAAAAACTAGCCACAAAGGTAGGCGCGATTGTCGCGGGTCAAACATCTGTCAAGGCTCCCGAGATTGCAGCATTTGAGAAACACCTTCCAGAGGACGTGCACATTATCACCTGTCACTCGATGCACGGCCCGACTGTCAACCCACGTGGACAACCACTAGTCGTGATCAATCACCGCGGCACTGAGGAAAAGCTGGCTCTTGTTGTGCGGATCCTCTCATGCTTTGAGTCGGAGATGGCCTTTTTGTCCTACAAAGAACACGACCGCATCACGGCCGATACTCAAGCTGTCACCCATATGGCCTTCTTGAGCATGGCGACCACATGGAAGCATCAACGCAACTTTCCTTGGTTCGACCCAACCTACACTGGCGGAATTGAGAATGTCAAGGTGAACATGGCCATGCGTATCCTCTCCAACAAGTGGCACGGTAAGCGAGATGAAGATTGGAACAAAAAAAAAATAAGAAAAAAAACACAATGCAAGACAACTCTAACTCTCGGATGTATGTGTGTGTGTACGCGTGTTTCTTTTCTTTTTTCTTTCTTTTTTTGTTTATCATTGCTGTCCTGTCTTTCTTTCAGTCTATGCCGGACTTGCCATCTTGAATCCATCTGCAAAAGCCCAGGTGCGCCAATACTCATTGTCGGTGGCAGCATTGTTCAAGCTGATGATCCAAGAAAAAGAATCCGAGTTTGTGTCACGGATCCGCGCAGCTGGCGAATTTGTCTTTGGGGGTAATCGTGAGGCCCGTGATCAGATCCTGCTGGATGACAGATTGCTTGATCAGTACTCGCTAGGCTCTGTGCCAAAGGAAAAGCGGAAACCCAACTCGCATCTGTCACTCCTGGCTATGGTCGATTGTTGGTATCAACTCAGGATGAACCCTTACTCGCATATGGTTTGCCAGACCCCCTTGTTCCGTTTTTGGTTGTAAGTTGGGAACCATTTTTTGGGTTTTTGTGAATAGGAGAGGACTTTATTTTTTACCTGGGAGGTGACAGTAGAAAAGAGGAGGAGGGGGAGGATGGAGATAGGGTAGGGGGAGGAGGACGAAGAAAAAAATACTAGGAATGCAATAAGAAGCTGAAGAATAAGAAAAAAAAAGGGAAAAGGGGTTAAGCTTTGAGTCACTGAACCACCTATGCGGAGAAAAATATAAAGGAAAGAGATGAAGGAGTGCAGGGACTACCACCATACTGCGGCGGATAAATACTCAAACGAGATGAAAGGAGAAGGAAAAGAAAAAAAAACATGCGTGAGAAATCTAGGTTTTTTGGGTGCTGCTCTACGCCCAGGGTCATACGACAAAAAAGTGCAGATGACCAATTGGATCACCTTGGTTCTTTTTTTCTTTCTTTCTTGGGTATTCTTTCATGCTTCGGCAACTTTTTTTTATTTTTTTCTAGGGGTATCTCGGAGTATTTGTTTAGAAATGAAGAGTTCCTCAACGATGCCATCCAAGCAGCACTGTACGACAAGGAGATCCGTGAAGACGACATGGAGTTCATGATGTCTGCTCGTGGATGGCAAGAGTGCATTGAATTGGGCAGCATGGATGCGTACAGAATTCGATTTGAGGAGACGGCCGAGTTCTTCCAAGACCGGTTTAGCGAGGCAGCTGTCATTGGCAAGAAGATGGTGGACATGATCACCAAAAAGACTGTTCAGCCATGATCTAGCCCTATTTTTTTGAGCTTGATACCCTCCATAACCACATTTCAAATAAACCACGTTGACTTATTTTAAAAGAACAGGAATGTTTATTAGCATTTCACACCGTAATGTGGTTGGGAATAAGGATAAAGGAAAACATAAACAAAAAAGGTTGGTGATGGATGGTATAATAGTAATAGTATGCATCTAATGTACAGGGAATAAGCTGTGAAAAAAGAACAATGCAATCAGGTTATCGTCAAAAAGCGTCTGTTTTTTGTTTTTTACACGCGAACAAACATGTTCTTGTTGGTCAACCACTTGAGAACAAAGACCAGAGCTGAGCCAATGGCCAAAACGGAACCGGTCCAGATGATCAAGCTGGTATAGTCAGTGCCCTTGCCAATAGTATCAAGGATAGCACCAGACGAGGTACCAATGATGGCACCAATGGCCATACCGGCGTAAATGATGCCAGTGACCATGGCCAGCCGATCCAGACCACAGATTGAACCTGTGACCGTTGGGATGACGCTCACAAAACCACCACAAGCAATACCATAGACCACAGCAAACACAAACATCACACCAACGCTCTTGGCAAACGTCCAGATCAAAAACACGGAAAGACAGGCTGTTGTCAATACCGTGAACAGGGAGTTGATGGGTCCAGCGCGGTCTGCACCCAGGCCTGTCAGAACGCGACCCAGTGCCGAACTGCCGTTCATCACGCCGACCAACAAAGCGGCTGTCGAGGTGCTAACTCCGTGCTGAGTTGCATAGGCTAGTTGATAAGGGAATAGTAGGAGCGGAGAAGATTAGTCAGAGTTACTTGATACCATTTTGAAACCAAACGTATCATGGCATGCATGCCGCTCAATCTCCATCTTCCAAATAGGGAAGACCACAAGATAAAATAAAGTGGACTTGAGAAAAAACTTACTTGAGATAAAGTAAAATGGTGCAAAGTAACCAGCGACGACAGGAATGCCCGACAGAAAGAGAAGCAGCAAGCGACGGTTGGTCTTGAGGATGGACCAGTCAACAAACTTGCGCTTCTTATCCTGCTCAAGCGACTCACCCTTTCGGTAGCCGTGCTGTTGGATCCGACGGGCTCGTTCACGTCCAGTTTCGAAACGGGTGCGGAAGAGGAACGTTGCTGGTATCAGCAGCACAGCCTGGACGATGGCCGTTGTAAGGATCGTCCATCGGAGGCCAACGGATTCAAGCAGCTTACCGATGACTGGTGACATGACCATGCCACCAATGCCACCACCAGCAATGGCCATACCAGTCACCAGACCTCGGTTCTTGGTGAACCATTGAGCGGGGATGGTAAGAGACGCGAAATAGGCCAAACTACACCCGACACCATAGAGGAAGCCCTGCGTCAGGTACAGCTGCCAGACCTCGGAGGCAAATGCTGCGGCAACCAGCGACATTGACATGATCACCACGCCCATCATGGCCGCGAGACGGTGACCCATATAATCGCACACTGCACCTGTGTATGGGCCTAGCATGTCGAGAGTCACAATGGTCAACGAGCCGATCCATGAAATTTGGAACGACGTGGCACGGCCTTTGTAGGCATGATTCAGGTAGTAGTTCTAAGAATGGTGAAGAACGCGCGAGGGGGGTGCGGAGGGGTTAGAATAAGGAAAGCAAAAACCAGGGGGGAGGTGTGAGGGGGATATTGGCGTAAAAAGGTTAAAATGGTTTGGAAAAGTATCTTCTGTTCAATGAACATGGCGGAGAGAGTTCCAACAAAGTTTGTTGAATATCCGATTGGTGCGCCCGCCCATCATCTCTTTTTGTTGAGTGAAAAGGTTAACTGCGCTAAGCATCTAAGCATGGCTACGTCTAATCTGGTTTCAGGTCGGTGTGGTGGTGAAAAAGGTGGTGGTTGGGGGTGAGGAGGGTCTAAAAAGAGCCTCCTGCAGGCGTTATTTTTCTTTTTTACGAATCACTGATCCGTCGTAGGATCAATCAAGGGGGAGAGAAAGTCTGCACACAAAATATGTGCAGATGTCCAACCCGTGGTTGGCCAATGTGGTGGAAGGAGACAGAGAAATAAAGTGGCATTGTCCAATTGTTTTTTTCTTAAGGGATACAATGTGGCTCAACAATTATCCAGCCCGTGAGGAAAATCTTTTTGCGCCCAGTACAACAAAAAATATGAAGCCCGCCCCCTCCAACTTTTTGCTTTACCTGGTAGACACCAAACACGTTGGCAATGCCAAGCGAGATGAACTGGACAAAGAACGATGCTGCGATGATCACCCAGCCATAGGGCGGACCATCTACCAGGACCGGTGGCTGATTCGGATCAGGAGCGGATTCGATGCTTCCGATATCGTCGTCAACCATCTTCTCGGGCATTCCCAGTGTTTCGGACGAGCCTTGCTTAGTAATATCAGACGAGTGACGCACAGACTTTTCGCTCTCGACCTGGCTGTCTTCAATCACCGCACCTTGGTGCGGCTCGGTGGCAGCCGTTCCAGCAGGAAGAGCCGAGGTGTTGAGTTCTTCGATCTGAGAAGGATGGTGCGACATGGCTTGCACTGCAGGATGGGATGAGTCAACACCAAGGAAGAAGGAGGGCAAAAGGTATCAGTCGAGTCTGATTTGACGGAGGGGACTGAGAAAGACGCTCAAGTCCGAGAGGCGGAAATCAGCAAAGAAATAAAGGAGGGGAGGAGGATGAGTATCCGCGCAAAAAAAGAGTACTGGTGTACCACCAATAAAAGAAGGGAGGTGGGAGAATAACTCTTGTAAGAAAAAAAGGGATGGAGCTGAGAATGGTTTTCAATCGATAGCAAAAGAAAAGAAAACAAGAAAAATTCAAAGCCTTAAATACTTTTTGCGGTGGGAGAAAAAAAAAGAGTCAGAGACAAACAAACATTTTGCTGAGTTTATAGCAAAACGGCATTTCCTGTCAAGAAACAAACGTGACTCCCCGTGGGAGGATGACAAAGAGCGGGGAGGACAAACCTATAAAAGGCGACGAAATGGAATTTCACACCCCAACTCAAGTATAGAAAAAAAGGGACTCTCCAGCAAAAAAAGTGGATGGATACCTTATGCTCATCCAAGAATGGTCTACCAAAGGAGTGTTGTCAAGGCATGAACGAAAGATTACAGCCACATTGGTCAACTGAGTCATTGCGTAGTGCAATTTCGGCATTGCGATGGATTTTGTTGAGGGCGGAGGGACAAACAAAAGAGTCCGCTACATACAAACGGGTTAATGAGGATCGATCTTGTGTTGGTGGGCGATGGTAATGGAGCTGTGGAGCCGTTAGAATAACAGGTGTTTGAGTAGAAACAGTGGGAAAGTAGAGAACAAAGACAAGGACAGTGTTTACAGAGTTAGATATACTCTGTTTAGACGAGTGACATATCCTGTTTGAGGAGTGAATGATTATTAAGCATTAGAGGCCAGAGGATAAGGATGGCTACGAGCTATAATTCTGTGACATGTCCTCACAGTGGTAAAAGGTTTATTCGGACGAATGATGTGTCCTTGAGCGCCAGAAAGCTTTTTTGTGTGTGAAGTTTAGTTGCACTGTTTGGCTACAGGGAAACAAAACTAAGCTACCCAATTATGGACATGAAATTTAAGGTGAGGAGGTTAACCTGCCCCCATTTTCACACAGACTGTGTAACCATTTAACTTCTCTGCATCCGTTCTCTCACGGACCAACAGAGATCACAGCAAAGTACCTCGCATCCCATGGAAACAACCCTGTGTTTGGATGTTGGAGAGGGAAGAGGGCACAGAAGGTGGTGGTAATTAGCACGGTATGGCCGGGATCAGCACCCAAGCATGGAGAATGGTGGCAACCAATCACCTTCCTCTCTTTCCACATCATTTCCCTGCGTGTCTGGGCTGTCAAGCCCCACGGCTCTTAATTGAGACAACACGGCTCTTCTCTATCTCTCTTTAACTCATGTCACGAACGTGCTCTCAATAGCCATGTGTGTTGATGTGTGTCCCCATGGACACAAAGACCGGGCTTGTCTCAATTGAAGGCGCCCAAGGCAGGTCGTTTCAATTGTATCTCCCCCTCTCCGAACTCCTCTACCTCTATGCCACCACAACCCCTGTTTTCATGAGGGACTGCTTTTGGGGCCAACCACCTTTATCAATTACACGAAAAGAAATATTTGCCTTCATTACTCTGTCCCCCCCTCCTTTTTACCTCTTTCAATCTTTTTCCATTCACACTCCCTTCTCTGTCCTTTTCTCCCCCTCCCCTCATCTAAATGAGTCCAAGCAACAACCCTCCTAAGCGTGCATCCATCGACTTTGACCTCTCTGCTGAAGCCGACAATAAACGCCATTGTAGCATCTCCATCTCTGAAGACAAATCATCCATGTCTGCATCACCCAAAGCCATAAGAGTGGGTCAATTGCTCGTCAAGAAGCTCTCTAACAAAGCCCGTCTTCCCACGCGCGGATCCAAGTATGCCGCCGGCTTTGACCTTTACAGGTAACCTTCATTTTGCTATGGCTACTGATCTATAACAGCAACAACAAAAAAAAATAGTTGTATGTATACACGAAAAATGACTGACTTTTTAGTGGCGTTTTATATCTATTCCTTTAATGATAAAAAACAGTGCCAAGGCCATGACCATCCCTGCTCACTCTCGTGGCGTTGTTCCAACCGATCTGTCGATTGCCGTCCCCGAAGGTACCTACGGTCGTGTTGCGCCGCGCTCAGGATTGGCAGTCAAGCATTTTATCGACACTGGTGCCGGTGTGGTTGACTATGACTATCGCGGTGAGCTGGGCGTGGTACTGTTCAACTTTGGCGACAAGGATTTTCAGATCGAGGAAGGCGACCGTATTGCCCAGCTGGTTCTCGAGAAGATCGTCATGTGTGATGCCGTCGAAGTCGATTCGCTGGATGAAACCGAGCGTGGCGCTAACGGCTATGGCAGTACCGGTGTCAAACTGAACTCCAGCTCGTAAACCTTTTCCCTTTTGTTATTCTTATTTGTATTTTTTTCTCGTGTCCTTTCATGCCGTTATTTTTTTGTTTGCATTCTTTGTATAATAAATTTGATTTTTCCCTCCCTCCCCCTTCTGTAAATATCTGCACGTTGTAATCATTATGATGGCCTTCATGTCACGTAGGCTAGGCTATTGCTGTGTGGATTTCTCTTTATATAACGATTTAATGCTAAACACGGCATGATATAAAAATGTTGGTTAGGCAGAAAAAACGAGGGTGTATTCATTCGCAAAATAAAGATACTTGCACAGTTCCACCACTGTCTCCCTCTTTTCCTCATGTAGGTAACCGCTGCAAAGATTCTTCATACGGCGGTGGATTGCCAATAGTCGCCTGAAATGATGGGGGACTGATATCGTCATAATAGCCAGGCGCCACTGTCGACTGGGGTAATGTATCATCGAGCTCCGTCATCCGGCTGCCGATCCCGTTGTCTGGCGGTGGTCCAAATCTTCCAGAGTTTAAGGCCGCCATCTCGTGGTAGATGCGCAAACGAGCGGCTAGAGTCGTTCGCCCTGCCATGGCTACCCCAGTACCGTTCTCGCTCATAAATAGAGTAGGATACGATGAAATAGGTGGTGGTGGTGGCGATAACAGTGATGGTGATGATGGTGATGATGACAGCCCATGCTGATACGTCTGACCATAGCGAAGGCGTAATGTTCGTTGCGCTTCGATGTCCCGCCGTCGACACTCGTGCATTAGGGTCGCATTGTTACGTCGTTTAATTCTGTAGCACTTGATGACAATTGCGATGGTGAGGCAGGTGGCTACCATGCCCAAAACTAAGAGCACTGCTGGAGAATGGAGCGGCTTTCCAATGTTCATTGTCTGATGTCTGTTGCTGTTGTCGTTGTTATTGTCACTAGATGATGTGGGCATTGAGAGAATGGAGGTGGTACTTGGAGTGGTTTCGGAAAAAACCATATTGACCGGAGTTGCTGCTTCGAAGGTTGGTTCTGGTACATAATCTTGTAGTAATGGCGCGACATCATCTTCAATGCTCAATGTAGATGGATCATTATCTATCAAGGAAAGTCTCATGCTTTATGGCTCTATGAACTTGAGCTATAGCTTTAAGGGGACGGAATAGTAGAAAATGAGAGGGGAGAGAACTCTTGGTGAAGAGACAGCTATTAGGGTTCGATCTCTTGTTGGAATATTAAAAGGAGGAAGTGAGATATCCGGGGAAAAGAAAACAACAGAATATATGGAATGCTGCTGGACATCAACAACGGCCAAGGAATTATAACAAAACGAAGAGTCGGAGAAATGGACAATGAAAAGAGAAAAAAGGAGAGAAAGGAAAAACTGTTGAAGATGAATCTGCCCTTCGTCACTTTGAGTGGCCACGCTGTGGAGATCGTTGGCATCCAAATGAAAACCGAGTTTTCCCAAGGGAAGAGGAAAAATGCCTCAAATGAACAGCAAAAGTCGACGAGACCGAGAAATGTGAAGATATGCACTGAAGCTTGCAGGATAAAATAATCTGTCGATCCCTCATAGGGTTATCTGCTTTGCATTTTTGGGAAGATATGGGTCTAGACGAGGAGAACCAGAACGAGGGAATCGGGCTAAGGATGTTGCGTGGATGGTAAGGTTGCAACAAGTCCCTGACCCTGTCTATATCCAAAGTAGGCAAAACGGATACACAAATGCGCGATTTTCGGCTCAATGCGCGATTAATTCCCTCCAATTGGGATGGATCCCAAGTTAGACTGCACAGCCATCATTCCTACACTTTTGTCGTCTCACATTTTTTCCTGTTGCCATTCATTCTCCTGCCACTCACATACGGGCAGAAGAAACTGCTTCACAATGATATCCAAGTAATTGAGAAAATGCAAAACAACAGAATTAAGGATACAAAAAAAACATGGGAGTTAATTATGAAAATTCCAAGTATTCTTGTCAACAGTCCACGAGGCAGCTGCATTAGTGGATGAGCGTAAGCTGAATATTTTACCGAGAGGACAGGAAGAACGACCCTCCCGTTATGTTGAACGACGAAGCTGATTTTTGTGGCTTCGATGCAGGCATGCAGTCATGACTTCGCAAGGTGCTTGCGTGGATTTTTTTGGTTTGTTCAAAATGGTAATTTGACTCACGAAACAGACAAGTTAGTAGCCACGTTGTCACTCAGTTCTCCACACCTTGGATGAGATAATCAATGTAGCGGCCGATGCACTGAGAACTGACCATAATTCAAACATACATCATAGACCTTGTGGAGACGGCTAAATATGGCAGACAGGCGACGCACTGAAGATTGGGTCTCACGTGCACAAGTCAATATAAAAGCTCATTCGTCAGGTCTGCATCCCATATTCAGTTCTACATAGGCAATCTTAAATGATACATCGTTCTGAGTTGATCTATTCTTTAGAGCTTTCGGGTCTAGAAATAAGCTATATTTCCTCGTTGGAGCTCTTTGCTTTATTCTCAAATCATGTTCGCGTGAGATGTTGAGAGAGAGAGTGGGCTAAAACTTGTGTTCATACACTATGGCATCAGGCGTGCGGTATATCATGTATGAGCATATCTCACTACAGCTGTTATAAGAAGCCCAAAAAAATTCTTCCGCTGTCCATTTGGCCAGACCAACGATTTTTTTATATCAACCAGCTCGGATCATTATACAACGTAACTATACACAGAAAGAACCACAACAACCCCAAAAGGGAAAGAAAGTTCAGTGAAAAGAAGGTTTTACTCCACAATGCGTCGACTCTCGTGAAGAGGATAGAACAAGTTCTTCACTTCATCCTGTGAAGTGCTTTGTCTAAAAGGCAGTATGGCAAATGGAAAGGACGAACAGCTACGGTATTTTCTCATGGATGGAATCATGTTGGGTATTGCTATTCCTCGTCACAAGATATCTTGGAGCTCACCCCATTCTTTATTCGTTTACCGTTTGTCCTACCATAAGATTGGCAATGAGTAACTGAGAAAAACGAGCCAATCAAGTCATGTCCGTAGTAGGCACGGGTATCTGCAAGCATGCGCCAACAATTTGGGCGGGGTTGTTTTTTTGACGCTAAAAGAAACTCTTCAAGAAATCATTACAAAGAGCCAAATTTCGGACGTGTAGCCTCACCACGTTCGCGTGAGGACCGCCAGGGGAACTAGTTTTTTCTCTTTTCGACTTCATGTCATGACACGCGTGTTGCACTCATCGAGATGGAAGAGGGAAGGCCCTATGGAGGGTCCACATTCACACAAGCTTGTCACCCATATATATCACTCTTAACTTTCACTTCAACTCCCTTTTTCTGATCGCGAGTGTGCATCTCCAAGGCATTCCACCTGAAATGAGAAGGAGGATCTTTTAAGATATAAAAAGAATTTGTACCGAAACGGCTAAACGACGGGAGGGTATTTGTTCGTAGTGTTATTTCGCATAACCCATCCACCTGTGCAATATCCAAAGGATAAATGATAGGACGATGGTCCTCTGAGCATCCAAATACGCATTGTTGGGAACTGGAGACTCAATACCTCCTCTGATGGATTTGTAGAGCATGGAGCATGGATCATTACCAGCTGAAGAGCGTGTGGAATAGACAAAGTTTATGAGACTTTGGAAATCTAGAAACAATTTTTCTTGTACATCTTGTACTTGAGCATGCAAACCTCGTACAATCTTTTTGCAGTCGATAAGAGGGAATTAGAATAGCGTGTCATGGACAATCCGTTGAACAAGCACTGAAGTAGAAAAACTTTTGCAAGGTCTGCAGTATTATTGGCTGTCTCGTTATATGCACTTTTAGTCCTGAGTTTGGCTCACACCTGCCTGCTGCTTACTGTCTCTTACTGCTAGTGTTTTTCTCTCTCTCGTTTTATCCCCCGAGAAGCCAGGAAGAGTAGACAATATTGGCGAAGAGTCTCTTTCCTCGATGTAGCTTTAGCTCGACGTTAGAGACCAAGGACAGGATAAGTATACCATTCATTGACAGCATGATAGTTTTTTTCTTCAGCTACTAAAGGCTTACAGCCTTTCTACGCTACACTATTTTTTTTTGTTCCGCGATAATCTAATTCCCACGGTTCAGACGTAGCCCAACTCCTTGAGCGTGTAGAAAGCAAGACGCATCATCGCGTAGGCAACCTGTAGACAACCTGGTACGGGTGACGACACCCGACAACTCTCGCCAGATGCACTCCTACTGTGACATTCTTTCCAAGACTCTGGCGAACATAAATATTCTCACGACCTATGGCTCCAACTTCTTTCTTTGTCTACTTTTCGGTCCATTTTCCTACCTACTTCTCCAGCACCCTCTTCCTCCTTTTCGCAATGCTATCTCTCCTCCGCTCTGCTTCACGTCTCCAGCGCCCACTGCGACCATTCGCCGTAGCCGTATCAAGCCAGGTTCGCCACGCTTCTACCTATCCTATTGATCGTAAGTGCTCACCTTTTCCTTCCCCCCCTCTCCTGCCAACTATCTTGTGTTCTTGTAGTTGTAGTCAACACGAAACACAAAAAAAATTTCCCTCTAACCCTTCCCTCCTTTTTCTTGCCCCTTCAAAAAAACAAAATAGCATCTATTGGTCTCACAGGTACAGTTTCCAAAGGGAAGCCAAAGGATCAGCTTACTACCCACGTAAAAAAAGTCATGAATACTAAGCTAGGAACACGGAAACCTGTCATCCTTTCTTTCATTCGATAGATGACCAGAAGGAGCTTCAAAATCTAGCACGCTCGTTTGCGGACAGGGAGTTTGCCCCAAAGATGCAACAGGTACGAAGAGATCACATCGCCAACCTCCCGAGACGCGTTCTGATCAATAATTTTTTATTTACCAAAAACTATCCCCCAGCCCCCCCCCAAAAACGCTTACTCATGGTAGAAAACAGACAATACAGAAGGCTCAACTCTGCTACTTTTTTCTTTCTCTCTCTTTTTTGGTGGTTGTTGAAACAAAATATGAAAACCTCGTTTTCTAGTGGGATGACGAACAAAGCTTCCCCATTGATGTCCTTCGTAAGGGCGCTGAGCTTGGATTTGGAGGCCTTTACACGCGTGAAGATGTTGGCGGATCAGGTCTTGGAAGACTCGAGACATCCATCGTGTTTGAGGCTCTCTCCACAGGCGATGTTTCTACCACGGCCTATTTGACCCTTCACAAGTAAGTAGGAAGAGAAAGGAGAGGAGAATTATAACTCCTATGGTGATGATGAATGGGCGTTTCCTTTGCTGTGTAAAGTAAACAAAAAAATAACGAACGCTTTTCTCATTTTCTTTTTCTTCCATCTCTTCCTTCCAATGGCATCGTAGCATGTGCGCCTGGATGATTGGTAAGAAGTCAAAGAAGATAAAGAAAAAAAAGACATGGCAATGTTCAGAATGTGGTACAAGGAAAAGTAAAAAAAAAAAAATCTATTGACCGGGCTGAAAGTACATACATGGGCTGACCGTGCCAAATATGGTCTTGTCCAATCTCTTTTTTTCCTTCGTCCAAAAAAGATGCATACGGGTCAGAGGGACAACGCCAAAAGTATCTCCCCAGACTGACAAGCATGGAACTCCTTGCATCCTACTGTCTGACCGAACCCGGTGCCGGCTCGGATGCCGCCAATCTCTCCACCAGGGCCGTCAAGAATGGCTCGCACTACATCTTGAACGGCACCAAGGCCTTCATCTCCGGCGCAGGCGCCTCGGACGTGTATCTTATCATTGCCCGAACTGGTGGAGCTGGCCCAAAGGGGATCTCGTGTTTCATTGTCGAGAAGGGCTTCAAGGGTCTTAGCTTTGGCAAGAAGGAGAGCAAGCTCGGATGGAACTCTCAACCCACACGAGCTGTCATCATGGAGGATTGTGAGGTGCCCGTAGAGAATCTGGTTGGAGCCGAGGGTCAAGGATTCACCATCGCCATGAATGGTCTCAACGGTAGCCGTCTCAACATCGGTAAGGCTTCCTACGCCCTCCCTCCCCTTCCCACTTTTTTTTCCACAACTGAATGAATGTTGCTGTTATAATGTAGTTCTATTAAAAGTCAACAAATCTAACGGGTTCTCTCTCCTCTATTCTCGTCTACTTCAACGTTCTTTTGCATTCATAAGGATCATGCAGTTTGGGTGCTGCCCAAGCTTCGTTGGAGACCACGCTAGAGCATGTGAAGGTGCGTAAGCAATTCGGCTCTCCTATTGCTGCATTCCAGAACACACAGTTCAAGTTGGCCGACATGGCGACGCGCCTCATGTCTTCTCGGCTGATGATCCGGCAAGCGGCCGCTATGGTCGATCAACGCCACCCAGGTGCGGCAACATTCTCGTCGATGGCAAAGCTGAATGCTACGGAGAACTGCTTTGAGATCTGCGACGAGTGTCTTCAGTTGCATGGCGGCTATGGATATCTGAAGGACTACAAGCTGAACGTCTACATGCGTGACGCCCGAGTCCACAGAATTCTGGGAGGAGCTAGCGAGGTCATGCGCATGATGACAGCCCGCGCAATGCTACGCTAGTCGAAAGAAGAAAGAGAGAGAGAACGAAACAGAGAAGGGAGGGAGAGAAAATGTTTTTTTTCGTTTCGATGTAGTTTCATTCAGTATGCATGTACCACAACTCAATAGACGTGATTTGTAGCCTTTCACAACACCAATTGCCACGCGGGGACACTAAGATAGACTCTCAATAACATACGTGGGAAAAATAGATACCAGAAATCTGGGAGAAAAAAAAGCGGGAGATGAGATGCTGCATGGAGACATGGGAAGAAAAATGCTCCACGTCTATGGGTAGGGGGTATGGGGGTAGAGATAGCGTGTGCTGTCCTGCGATGTATGGAGCTGTAACCTGGAGTGGAGTACGGACAGTGGGGCCTCGGGATGACTAATTAGCAACTCCATATCCATGGAGAATGGCAGTGCCTACCGGTAACTACGATGTCCAGTATAGAATAGTTTGACTCAACGCACCACAGTTTGGAGCCAAGTTCTCTAGGTCGAGTGCTCCACAGAAAAGGGTGTCTGCGCCGAATTTCCATTTCAGAAATTTTGTTATCGCATGCTCTGCGCTTCAGCCCATATTTTCCCTAGAAAAAAAAGCATTGTTCTCCTCCATTTGCTTGAAGGTCGACATTGCACAGCTACATCAAAACGATTGAATGCAAAGACACAGGAGCAGAAGCAGGAGTAACGAGCGAGACACTTCTGTTATGAAAGAGTCGCGCCGTCGTTCGTCTCGTTCTCGTTCTCGTTCTCTTTCGCCTGGTAGGGGTGACTATACGAAACCTTTGTAAAGGCACAATGTCTATTGTTTTTGTGTGTGTGTGTAAATGGCTGACACGTTTCTCTCTTGTGTTGTATATATTTTTTCTCTTTCTATCTACTGCTTCGTGTCTTAATGGGCTTACCGCCATAACACATGGGCGCATGTTATTTCGTTTTCATTTCTCTTGATGTTCCTGTGGGAGAAACCATTTTGGTTTCTTTTAACATTTTACGTGCAACACGACATCGCCACCTTTTTCCGATGTCAACAATGTTTTCATTTTTATGATGCTCTAAACCATCCGCAATTTACGTATCGGTGGTGGTATTATGGGTCTCGGTAAAATACACATGGTATTCACCGGTACACACTAACAACAGACCGACGACGTGGTCGTTCCCGTTCTCGATCACCACAGTCTCGCGCCAGGACGGATGATCGGTACCGTAGTCATCGCTCGCGCTCAAGATCATCCTCGCGGACCAGGTCACACTCTAGTAGCCAGAAGGAACGCCGTAGGTCGCGCTCGCGCTCGCGTTCTCGCCGCTCAAGATCTAGATCACCAGTAAGCGCGGACAGGCGATCCAGCAAGGATAATAATGGCAAGAGCGGCAGTGACCACGCCGGATCGAGACGGAGACGAAGCCAGAGTAGGAGCCGAAGCAGGGGTCGAGACAGGAGCCGAAGCAGAAGCAGGAGCAGGAGCAGAAGCAGAAGCAGAGGTAGAGGTAGAGACAGGAGCAGAAGTACGAGTAGGAGTCGTTCATCGAAATCTTCTCGACACCACCGTCGTCATCACAGGAAAAGAAGTGCGAGCCGCTCATCCACTTCCAGCAGCGACTCTGGCTCGGATACCTCTGATGATGAGAATGATCGTAGCCGACGAAGAGGAAGCCACAGTAGCAGCCGCCACAAGAAGAAGAAGCGATCGCGGTCAGAGTCTGGCAGGCACAAGAAGAAGAAGCACCGCCGCCGCCATTCGTCCTCGTCTTCATCGGAGGTAATTTTTTTATGTTATCTTTTAACCACAGAATGATTTTTTTTCCATCTTTTAATACGTCGAAGATTGGAACTACTCACGCGACTTTTCCCCTTTCGTATTAATTTTTTTCAATTTCCATCTCATACAGGACTCTGATACAGAAGTCCGTCGTAGTGCGATTACAGGACAAAAGGTATGCATCGGGTGACATGTGTAGCAATTGCTTATAGAACGTCTAAATCTATTTTTTACCTTCTGTTTTATTCACCGATCCATTATTTTAAATACATTTTTTTATACATTTCTCTTGATCTGCAGATCAAGCTCAAGGTCGCCAAGTCAAGCGAGGACAAGAAAAGAGAAAAGAATCGAGGAAGTTTGCTGGAGTTTTTAAATGCGTCATACGACTAGTTGGCATGAATGGCCGATGACTTGCAACAACACAACACTCCAAAGCGTATTTTATTTTTTTTCCTCCGCAAATGTTTGGTGGCGTAGAATGTGGAAACGTGGAAAGTAAATTTTTTGCCTCAACCGAAATCAAATAAAGTTTTATTTTTTTTCCTTGTGCTCAGGTTCCTCTTTTCAGTTTTTCCATCACGCACGCGTGCAACCCAATACCATCCACCTTCTTTTCCAGAGCCATTCATTCTAAAGCGCACAAACGAGAAAACATGTACCAGCGCCAAAGACAACAAGACCCCATTGCACTACAGTCTGACAAAGTTTGCGAATGGCTCAACTCTCAGCCTAATCTCATTCTCAAGTTTGCACGGTACTTTGGTGAACACCCTTCGGCCATCTCGGCCAAGATGGTGGAAGTGGATCAACAGGGGCTGCTGCTGACATGCACTGTTCGGACACGCATCGAGCCAGAGGAGGAAGGTTCCAAACCAACATTCAAGAACGAAGAGCACGAGGTCCGGGTTGCCTTCAACCGTCCTTTGCAGACTCTGGGTCAAGTCCGCGAGACCATTATTGCACTTGCCAAGGAAGCAGAGCGTGGTCTCAAAGACAGTGAACCAGAGTCCTCCGATGAGGTATTGTTTTGTCACACATAAAAGAAAAGGAAAAAAAACACGCACGCACACATGGTGAATCCAATCCTTGTGCAATTGGATCGCTGTGTAAGCTAAGCGAGAAAAAAAATGTAAGGGAAAAAATGTTACAAAATACTAACCTAGTGCAAATTTACCGTTACCATAATACTGGGGGGGTACTTTTGTGGGTGGGTTGCCGATCATGGCTATTTTATTATTTAATTTCTAGTCAGCTGAAGGAGACAAGACATTCTATTTGCCCGACTTTGATCCGATCCTGGTGTTGTTGGCGATCTTCGTGGTGGTGATGATATACCTGGATATTTTCCCCAATACCAAGTCACCGCTGCTACAGTGGATCCTTCAGAAAGTCGGCCCAAAGACAGTACACTACATCGTGATGATCACTCTCAACGTGCACGTCTGCGAGGCCATTGGCGCACTGTATCTTACCGTGGTGGTCGGCCAAGGATTCTTCAAGCCTATCGATGTCCTTTTGTGGGTCACCACTGTCTTCATCTTTGGTATAGCTTCCATGAAGGAATTGCTGCCACTCGCTTATCGCCATGCGAACGATGGACGCCAATAGTAGAGGAAAAGAAGTATATAAAAAGGGCGACGACGGAAGACAGAGAGCGAGTCTATCAAATAAATAGATCCGGATAACAGAAGGGATGGCACACATGTAGACCTCTCCTAGATTCGGGAGGCGGGTTGGCTAGCGTCATCAAGGACCTTCGTATAGAAGGGGACTTCAGTTGGGTCTATAGGACCTCACGTAAAAGTGAGTATTCACGCTTTCTTTTTACTTTTTTGCTTCAATTCCTTACTTCCTCTAGTTTATTGCTTCGGCAGCCTCGTGAAGTGAAATATTCTCCTATGACACCCCACTCTCCGGCTGCCAACCAATAAATCACCACTCGTGTTGACCATATTTTTTTCCTCCCTTGTCGGTTGGCTATGAGTATGGCAAAGTGTGTTCTGGATGGTAGACCGATACAATACACTTACCTGAGAGTACTTGTCAACCCCACTGGAAAGAAAGGCGATTGCCACCGTAGCGATTTCCTTCTTTTTTCTTCATCGCTCGCTTCTACGCCACTCTTTCTTTGCCATGTCATTCCAAACATTTCACACATAAAACGATATAAAAACAAATGCTGTATTTCACATGGCAATCTCTAAAATGATATATAGTGGTACAAGAGGAATGATGTGTGCTTGATATCTTTCTGTGTGAACCCCCTCACAAGGAGGCTGGTTCGCGACAGCACTCTGGAATAGGAATTTCATCCGCAACGGCATTGCTGCAGTCCAAGATCTCCTGGACCAGCTTTTGAAGATCAATCTCACGGATCGTAGGAGGGTTCAACACGACGCGGAAGAAGAGTGGCAGATACGAGCCGTGGGGTGCATAGTCAATCATAAACCGTCCGTTTGCCCGGATTCGCGCATGTACCGACTTTGTAACAGTCTCCATCCATGCCTTGGCCTCCTGGTGTTCTGCAGCGGACCGCAGAATATGGCCATACTTTCGACTGGATGATGATGTAATGTTTTGATGATATTGGTAAGACTTCAGAGCTGCCTTTTCAGACGATGGTGTTGACACTGAAGAGGCTGCTGAAGATCCAGTGTCAGACAGTGTCGAAGCCAGAGAGACAGACGACGACGAAGCAGCTGTCGATGAAAGTAGTTCATTTTGGCCACTGGCGCCGTCGGCGGCCGACAGGACCAAGGACGCGTTGGCAACGGCGGACAAAAACTCTTCGGTACCACGCCAGTCAATCAGACGACTGTTCTTGGGCCGGACCCAGAAGCATACCTGTAAGAGAGAGGGCTGGACAAGGTCATCGGTTCTGTCCATCTCCATGCCACCATCTTCTTCAGAGCTGTTGTCGTCCAGCGCTTGGTCTCCTCCTCCAAGTCGCAGCATCTGGATGCGGTGGTTGTGATACTCATCTTGTGCGAGCAGTTCGACAAACCGACGCACGTTGGCCAACGAAGTTTCGATCCGCTTCTGATACCCTTGCCGGCCATAGTACTTCCATCCCAGGAAGAGCTTGATCGCGTCCGAACGCCGGCCACAGCCCAGCGTGCCGTCGCCAAGATCGTGGCTCTGTCCATGGAAAAGGTAGTTGGCGTTGAGAGCATTGGCAGTCGGGAAGACGGCTGTGTCCTTGACGAGGAGGAGCGAACATTGCAGAGTTGTTTGCAACATCTTGTGAGGATTGATGGTGATGGAGTCAGCCTAAAGGATATCCGTTGAGCCATTACCAGGATGAAGGTAAAGTGGGAAGAAACAAGTTAGCGAACAAAAATAAGAGAACGATGAGTTACAGTATCTACAACCTACTCTTGGCAAAGAAGGATAGACATACGAGCTCAGTTCCGTCGAGAAGCGTCTTGGCCTTTTCGGGTACGAAAATCAAGGGTCCACCCCAGCTGCCATCAACATGCAGCCAGCAATTGTACCGCTTGGCAATGTTGGCACACGACCGAATAGGATCAAAGGCGCCGAACACGGTTGTGCCGGCCGTAGCGTTGATGAAGAAGGGAGTATGACCGAGCTCAATGTGCTCTTGAATAAGTCGCTCCAGCTCCTCAGGAATCATTCGACCATCAGCATCTGTGGGCACACCAACGATGTTCTCAGAACCGAGACCCATGATCACTGCAGACTTGGCGAGCGAATAATGACCGGCGCTGCTAGTGAATGCAATCAACTTGCCATAGGATGATTCATTCATCGGGTAAGGGACTTGCAATGGCGATGCGCCAGCACCACCTTGAAGGTTGGCATAAAACGACTTTGGAGGACGTGGGAAGTAACCTTTGGTCTTGATCTCTGGGTACAGGGCATTGCGGGCCGTGACCATGGCAAGCTGATTACTTGCGCTTCCACCTGGGCAAGACAATCCACCGGCACGGGGACCCTGGAAGCCAAAGAGGCGGG
The DNA here is from genome assembly GCA_016098105.1 of Actinomortierella wolfii. Lineage (NCBI taxonomy): Eukaryota > Fungi > Mortierellomycota > Mortierellomycetes > Mortierellales > Mortierellaceae > Actinomortierella > Actinomortierella wolfii. The sequence continues at coordinate 182,207 of JAAAIY010000020.1, forward strand.
CCAGGGCACGGGTGACATGGATCTCCATCAGCGTGAGGACGGGTGAGACGTGGTAGACGTGGGAGTTACCGTTGAGACCGGCGAGCAGCAATTCGGACATGACGCCAATGGGGTTTGCGCCTGCGTAGAGCTTGTCCATGAAGCGTGGCGAAAACTTGTTCACGCTATACTGCAGCGTCTGTTCGACCGTACTAAAGATACCATCGGCACCGACGCCAACTTCAGGAAGGGCCAAGTCGAGAATTTTTTCGAGCTCATCGGGCCGTTGATGCTTGATGATCGGACCGTCTGAGAGACGACTCTCGTCCATATCTTTTTTTAGGGTGGTAGCGGGATCATTGCAACGTTTTTTATTGGAATGTTTGGAAAAGAAAAGCAAAGAGATGGTGAGAAAAAAAGGTGTCGGAGTGAATAGAGTGTGGGACCAAAGGACACCCAATATCCTTTTCAGGGCAAGATGTATGTGATCCACCGCACTATTATTTTCTTATCCAAATATCCCTCTCTATGGTGCTATTTAGCTTGTTCTCCAGGATGTTCGCGGTCACTTATTTTTTTGCATGCGATATGCACAATGTGGCCAACCGTCGAAAAAAGAGGGGGAGGGAGGATAAAAAGATAATCGAGGGTTGTTTTATGAAAATGTGAGGGGATGCACAAGCATATGGTGGCACACAACTAGACTTAGAAAGGATATTGATCCGAGCAAAGTAACAGAGGGAGAGAGTGTGTGCAATGACTGACTGCAAACAAAGGAGTCATCCTTCCCTCCCTCCTTCCTTCCTTGGGGCGATCAGGCCACTCGGGTTATGGCCCGATCAAACTGTTCGGGTCCGAGGACGAAGCTACCCTTCGACGCTGCGGAATACCCGTCCGTTTAATGCACTCTGGGGAAGGAAGCAAGGGAACAGAAGGTGAAATAGTCAAGAAAGTAGAGAAAAGAGAAAGAGACAGCGTGCACATGAGGGAACATGAGGGACACACAGCTTACATTCTACAAGAAGGGTCTTCATTCTGGTGAGCAGCAGGTCCAGCTCCTTGGCATCGTCGCTGACTGCCGTCGAGGCATGCAGCACATTGTCGACCGTCATTATGCGAATGAGAATAGAGTACAATGAGAATGGAGTGGAGAAAACAAAAGGGTATACACAGGAGAATGAAATGAATGTGAATGCAACACTGAATCACTGCTTTTTAAAGACTTTTTGGTCGGGCAAGAGAGACTGTGTGTGTGTGTGAAGAGAGAACCTCCGCCACCGACTTTTGGCAGAGCCAGACTTTGCAGAAAGTGTGTATGTTGAGGGAGACACTCAGTCACCTCCCCCCTCCAAGGTCCAAAAAAACTTGATACCCCAGATCTTCTCACAGGCCGTTTGTCTTAGTCTCATTAGAGAATGTTCTGTACGTAGTAATGCGGCACTTCCTTCGGGAAGAACCTTGCCTCGGGCACCAAAACAGATAGACTTCTACACTAAACATGTTTTGCATCTATTGTGTTCCTGATTCTCTGGTACCCAGGGCATCAGTCGGCGAATAGCTGTCCAGGATTTTCAACAAAGTAGCCTACTAGAGTATGCAAAATGCTTAGCGTAGACAATTTAGTGCGATATTTCCTATCACAAAGTTGCAAAGTTGCGCTATTCGGTTTTTCATCATGTCATACCAGCGGCTGTACTGAAGGAACACGCGGGTGGAATTTGTTCAGCAAATGGCAACGATAGGATCATGAGCAAAAAAAACAAGTACTGTATAGGTCTCGGCCTGGTTTGAGTCGACAAGAAGATGGAACGGGGAATGATAAGGGAAGTAAATGTATTTTTTTTTCACACATTCATCAAAGTAATTGTAACGGTCCATTGCAATGATGACATTGGAACTGATAGACAATCTTTGATTGGCTAACCCATACACTCGTGCGACAAGTCTGGCAATGAAGCCAGACAATGGCTTTCGACTATTGTTTCAAGTAAGCAAGCATGGCTGTTGAGATTTGAGGCTTACAGAACAACGTGGAAAAGGAGCCATTGAGAGCTGTTGAGTATAATCCACAAAAAACTGCTCGTTGGAGGTGCTTCCGAGAAAGCAGAGGTCAATATAACTTGGAGAGCGAAGGGCCGACGAAGGAGCTAGAGTCATGTCAGTGTCCTGAATGCTGAGCCTTTTGCCAACTTGGCGCACCACATCCGTCCCCCTATCAAAGTTGGCATCTTGTCAGAGTCACTTTTTGGGACACTTCCAGTAACTGCATCGAATGTTTGTTAAAATCCCAGCCTCGCGTCTGAAACATGATACGTGCTACATGCTCTGATGTGGGGTGTGGGGGTGCTCATCCTGTCTGTGCTCCAAACATTTACAACGGGATTTGGTGCAGATATATATGTCACATGCTCTATCTTTGCTCATCTATGCTGATATTCTCCGCGCCCAACCTCATATAGACATGACCATTGCTGCTCGGTAAAGATATCTCAAACAGTAGAATACATGGACGAAGTGAACTGTGGTGTTCGATTTTTAATTTGCCAATGGTCTGTGGAGGTAGCTCAAGAGGGCGCCTTTTTGGTTTCTCATAGCTGGAGATGGCATGAGATGTTCTCTCAAACAGCAGGTGATAGCCTGCCAAGGTGAACAGAGTAAACTATGGCAGAGAGTGAAAAATATTGTTGTATATGTCACCACATCTCGGCTACAGCCTAAGTGATCGAGGAAAATGGTCATGTACCTCGTAAAATTAATTGTTCTAACGTACAAAAGGCCCCAATCCAATCCTCGTAAAGATGTAGTCCAACACTTAAACAAAACAATTCAATCTTTTGCCCACCGGACATTGTATGGTGGTCTCTATATGTTTGTGAGTTAGTCTCTTGCTATAGTATTGACGACCAAAGAACGCTGTCTAGTTGAAATGACATTCGTCCTAGAAGACATCTCCCATTCTTTCTTGGACATCCACTTTCACGTGAAGTCAGGGTAGAGCTCACCCTATGAGTGCGATGCTTCTCCTTGATTTCAGGCTTCTTGTATTTGACGTGTGTGTTGAAGTCTTGTCTCCAAACGACGTTTCCTGACTCAGTGCTTCGCTGACGGTCAAGCCTTCGAAGATCATCTGTGAGTTACTCGTCCTACTGGAGGTTAGTTAACTAGTTAATGTTGAACTTGCATGTTTAGTAGCATCGCCGACGGTGGTAGACCTGGCTTAAATGGTGGATGTTCTCCGCCTACATCGGCTTTATAGCTTGCATCGTTATCATAGAAATACCGCTGAAGAGGAAAGTCGGTGCATAATGCTTCGGCCATCTAGTAACCATGGCATGGTGAATGATAATGATATTAACCCAAAGGTTTAAAGTTTATAATACAAAGTGAAAGCGGCCATCCCAACTGGACTGCTGGAGCACAGATCATTCTCTCATGACAGCATACATACATTTATGGAGCCCAATAGTTGAATTACCAAAATGCCAATGCAATGGTTGCCCTTAGTTATTTGACGAGCGTATGTGGCGTTGGTATTGGGCATCAGGAGTCGCGGGAGGGGGACAATGTATGCAATGGTGGAGTGACGAAGCATGAGATCAAAAGCGGCTTTTTTGCGTTGACAAAGGCATTGGCATTAAGAACGTTCACGGCGTGGAACTCCAAATTTTCAAAACGACAAGAGAATCAGTGAATGATACTTTGCTGAAGTGAGGTGAAAGGCTCTGCAATCTTACCCATCGCATCTATTCAGATGAGCATCTCTTTCTGCTTCAAGCCCAAGTAGCGTTTGCGACTCAGGTCTGGCAAGAGGCGACAACATTATTCTTTTTTATACTGACTGCCATTAACCAGGCCACGCCCCATTGTGAAAATCTTCTGTAGATATTTCTTCCTACTCAAATCGAGATGTATTTGGTGATCAGTGAGAAGATAGTACATCCTCCTCGCTCTCTGGTAACCATCAAGTACAGTCCTTTTTTGGTAAAGTGGACCGATTACTCATCAAAATTGGTTTCTTTTCCTACGTCGTTCAGCTGACATCCATAGGCTCACGATGTTGACGAGATTTAATTCTTTTACCATGACCAACTACCATCTCACATGCAGAGAGGTGCTTTATATAGTCTCTGTTACTACTTTCGGAAGCGGGCTGCTACTCTATGGGACGTGGCTACAATCCGACCTAGATGCTGATAAACAGGATTATTACTCTTTCCCCATTTCCTAAAAATTTCAAAGCAAGCCTCGCTCTCGGCAGGGGAAAGAACGCCATCATTCTCGAAAAGTTGCTGGGTGGGTTTCCAGTCTTCCTCGCTAATTGGATCCAATTCCAGCTCCTTCAAAAGCTTCTCTTCTTCATACACCTGATCCGGCCTTTGGTCATCCACTGCTATATGTACGATATCTTGGCCAAGAACCTTGGCCACCAGATTTCTGACGTAAACCATTATATTTTCCCAAGACTTGTGGCTCAAAGGACGTGCTGTTGGTCGCCTGGCTAGTTCCGGTCTTGTTGGTTGATACTGTCGGAGTTTGTCAGCCTGCTCCTCAGACAATATATTGGTGTTGAGAAAGCTACTGCGTATCGCCGCAGCGGTAACGTGTGACCATGCGTATGGAATCAGTGACCATTGCGTACGTCGGGAAAGATGCTGTTCGCCACTTGTGGCTCTAAGTATAGATGCGTGCCGATGGAGCAATTGCCCGTATTTCATCTTGAACATACTGATGCATTCTGCATCAAGTGGATGGATAATGGAGGCGGAGTTCTGTGGCAGTCGAACGATCTTAAGGTGTTTCCACGGTGTTGGATTCTCGACATTTGGGTCTCTCCATTCGTCGTCCTTTGGGTCACCATGCGAGGGTGCCGAGTCGATAATCAAAAGGCTGTCCCTCTCAAGCTGATCATCGAAATCCCTGAGCCATTGCCTGAACACGGATGCCTTCATCCAACCACTTTTGGTGGTTTCTGTGCACATTCGATGTGTTTCCACGTAGCGTTCTGGAATAAGAGTCCCTACATGAAAGCAATTTTATGAAAAAAAACTATTAGGATTAAGTCGTCCAATTACCGGGCATGATCAAAGAGGCGAAATATATATCACTTACCAATAACCAAGGGGCGCAATGCTGTCCTCTCATTGGCATTACTACTAGCAGGCTTGGGTTTCGCCTTCCAGATAGAAGAGCCAGTGGCATTGACACAAAACAGAATGGAAACCCTGTTCTCCATTGTGCACTTCAAGTTCTGGAGCTTTTCCATGGTGGTGTATGACATTAAATCCAGATCTATCAGGTACATTCCGCATTCGTCGCAGCTGTAAATGTCGTCAAGGTCATACTTGTCACAGATATCACGGATGGCTCGCAGCTGCTCATGTATCGCCTCGGCATCGACAGACCCGGCTCCACCTTGCATTTTCGCCCGAACAATCTCATTGTGACATTCCCCGCTGGAAACCCAAGATGCGGAGAATATAGGCTTGATACCGTGCAGTAGAGTATCCGAGGAGTCTGGTCGCTCGAGGAGAACTGTGCAGCTCCTTTCGCCTGGCTCCTTGATCGCCGACCCGGCCACAGATAGGTTATTTGAGCGTTCATCCATGAGCCACATCAAAAGAGCTTCATCAAGAACTCGGTGCTTATGTTTGACAATATTCTTTGTGCCTTCTGAAAGTGGAGACAATGCCTTCTTCATCTTATCATACTCTTTAATCCACCGCTGAATGTTTGTTTTGGCGACGGGGAGACCAATGAATGAGCCAAAGTTGCCAAATGACACTGGCTTGGGGAGACGGTCCGATTCACGACTATAGAACTTGAAGATGTCTACGAGCTCGATCTTTTGTTCCACAGTGGACGTGAAAAATGCCTTGGAGCCTGGGTCAAAGTCACAGCCAATGGCAATTGGAACGGTTGCTGCAGGGGCCTCACCGCGAGCTGTCGCGACCAGGCCTCGGTAGAACACATTGAATTGCTTGGTGCGCTCTTCAGTGTCCCTTTCCTTGACTCTTTTATTCGTATTGATATTGGCATGATTGCTTGCATCAAGCTGTGAAATTTCACCTTTAGTTTTAGATCTCTTCCTCTTGACTGATGACATTGTTAATGCATTTCATAACATTTAAGATGATTCATCAGAGTAGAAAAAATTTTAAATCCCAACAATGTTGTGGACCAAGCGGTCCACATGGGAGAGGAGCTTCACTCACAAAAATGGACCGATTTTGCTAGGCGATCGGTCCACTTTTCAAAAAAAAAACGAGTGTATTATATGCGGTTCTGACGTGAGAATAGTCTTACATGCCAGTGGTTCTTCTAAATCCTGAAATAGCTTATTTTTTTTTCCTTCGTGTGGTAGGGTGCGAAGCAGTATCTGGTCTTGTTGCAACAAAGGGGAACATTGCACGCCTTTCACCAGAGTTGGGACTGATGAGGGACTCCTTGATTCATGAATATCTGCTTCTGTACATGTCGCCACGCGCACCAGCGACGTGCAGATCTTTGTTCTCTCCACTTGGCACGATGGTCCTCGCCTCGGAGTCGATCAAGAGGTAACCGGTAGTTCTTGGTGACTCGGATCTGTGCTGTTCTATCGTCATTCTCATCATCGTCCTATCTGTTGCGCTTGGGTCTAACTTTCTGACCAGCTGACTCGATTAGGCCCCAGACGAAAAAGGTGGCAGAATGTTTTTAGGGTGTGCTGTGATCCTTTGACTCGAGTGATGATGTAAGAGTTGACGATCGAGACGTCCAGCAACCAGAAAAAGATTGGCATCCAATTGTTTTGAGTGGGTCGCTGTATGTTGTAGTAAGACATATCCACACCTCCTATATGTTGGTTGTAGTCATCGAGTGAGAAAGTCCTGAATCCTCCGAGTACTGGTTTGTTTTTCGTGCGATTGGTATGGGCACCTTGTCTAGAAAACCACACCCTCATATCATTTACTTACACGTTGGTAAAGGGTGTGTAAAGGTGCTTAGAGGTCGTGCAGATGTGGGAGATCAAAGACTCCAGCTTGTCGAAAAATGTCCGTATTCACGGTCAGGCGCAGATGGATGGGACACTTGGATGTATCTACTTATTTGCTCAAAAAAAAAGCTGTACTCTATGAGACTCTGATGTTTACATAGTCTTCTATCAGTCCTATATGCCAGTGGTGCAGATCATAGAAGAAATCCTTGCTCCCACTGTTGAATGTTTACAAAAAGTGACGCGAAGAAATTCTAGGCAAACAGGGTGAGTTGCGAAATGTGTTGGATCCAACCAACTTAAAGGATTCCTGAGATCAGGCACAATGAAAATTCACTTGGACTTGCGAGTAGGAGCCTAGGTTTTTGTTAGTATCCGATGTGTTTGCTATGCTAGTGCTAGTAGTATAAATGTACAATGAACGATTTCGCGTCGTCGTGTTGGCTGCACACCTGCAGTCAAGTCAGTCTCACGTGTCATTGGAAAGTACTTCCATAATCTTAAATGAACGGGATGTTGTTCAAGCGGGGGAAAGGTAATAGTGGAGCTGTATCAACGAGACAGACCATTTCCTTGTCAAACTGGCGATGTCGACAGAGCGAAATAGAGTGAAAATGGGCAAATGGAGAGAGATTTTCAGCGTTCTTTGCCCTGCCTGTTTACATCCCAAAAAGAACGAGGGAGGGAATGAAAAGAGCATGTCCAAAACATCCTCGGCGAGGATAATTTTTTTTTATTTGTGCGTAAGGCAATATGAAAAAAACCTGACTGATCGGCTAACTTTGAGCCGAGTGGTGGTGGTGGTGGTGTGGTGAGCAATCCCTGTGCAGCTGTTCTCTTCCTCGTGCTCCTCTTCCTCCTCTCCTCCTCCACACTCTCTTTTCTCATCATCCATCCCCTGTCCATTCCGTCTACCCTTCCGCCCCCCTTTCGTCCCTTCCACCACCCTTTCCTTCGCTGCAAGGCAACATGCAGTCCATTTCGGCCTCGCCACCTCCGATGGCCGTATACCCTCGCCCAAAAGTGGATTCTTCCACTCAGACAGACGAGCCGCTGCCATTTACTGCCTTGCTGGACCGAACACTAGATCGGATCGAGGCCAATGTGCCTCTGAATCTGTCTGCCATCACCTTCCACATTCGTCGCCAGCATCTCTCGCGCATTGAGCAGCTCGAATCTCTCCTCAGCAACAATGTCATCTTCCGCTTCCTGCTCCAGCGCGTTGGTATTAACCCGCGACACCTCTTTGGCCTTTTAGCGCTCCTATTCCTTTATGCCTGCCGCGCCCTGTATAGACGCAATATCTCACTTGCCACCCACCTTTGCGCTGTCGCCTACCCTGCCTACTGCTCTGTCCGCACCATCAATAGCGACCCTGTCTTACCCCCCAAGGGTCTCGTTGGCCTGGAAAATGCCGCTGTTGCCAGAGCTTCACGCATCTACCATTCCCATTCGACCTCAAGCCAGCGTTCGTCTATGTCGCTGCTCTCAGCAAGAGGAGGCAGCACACGGCAACGACAACAACAACAAGAACAGATCTTGCAGCAACAGCTACAACCGCAACAACGGCAGTCCTATCAGGGCGAAGTAGGATCCTCGAACCGCAATGGTGATCCTACGCGCCGATACTCGCGGAGACTGAATGCTAAGAAGCGGATGAGTTCATCAACCGTCTATCTGGAGGACCCCTCAGCGAATAGCTATAGCAGCAGTGGAGGTGCGGACGATTTTGATAGCTCCTCGGTACTCTCGACCTCATGGGGCCGCGCACCGTCGATCCAGTCATCTTCATCGTCGTACTACTACTACCATCACCCCCCGTCCGAAGGCTATTCGAGCAATGACAGCGGCTCGCTCACCGCCGAAGAACGCATGCATCAACGGATGCGACGGCGATGGCAACGATTGATGCAGCAGCGCAAGGAAAAGGCTACTCGTCAATGGCTGGCATACTGGAGCATATATGGAACTGTTCAGGTCCTTGACACTTGCTGGTCTCCGTTCTTGCTGAAATGGATCCCAGGCTACCATCTTGGCAAGCTACTCTTTTTGTGGTGGGCCCAGCGAAGCGGGGCATCGCTTGTTTTTGAATACTTCCGGCCACTGATTCAGGCAAAATCCAAGGATGGCCGCGAGGTCGCAAGACGATCTAGCCGGGTTTCGCTCCGGTCATCATCGGGTCGGCAACAGAATGGTCAGACGACTGTAGCAGCATCAGCTGGAGTAGGTGGAACATCGGCGTCACGCTCAGGATCCGTGCGCAATAGTTTACAGATTCTGCCCTCGTCGGCACATCAGGAGTACTCACCTCGATACCAGCAACAACAGCAGTCGTACGAACAGCAGGCATTCTATACGAAGAGCCCGTCTAGACGAGAAACCGCAGGTTTCTACCAATCGCCACAACAGCAACAACAACACTCCCCTCAACCTTATAACGCTTTTCTTCACCAGCAGTTGAGCCAAGCAGCCCATCGTCACCACCATCCCCAAACTGACGAGTCATCGGATGACCAAGGCCATTCAATCTCGCACCACCACAGCGCAGGCGATCACCAATCTCTTGCTGGTTCTATCCAAGATAGTGCAGCGGGAACGCTTGGAGCAGGAGAGAGCAACATCTTTGGCGGTTCATCGTCGTTGTTTGAGTCTGGAGAGAGTGTCTGGAGTGCCGCTCCATTGTCTTCTTCCAAGCACCAAGCAGCCACTACCTCTACGACAACGGCGACATCCACTTCGATTACATCTTCTGGTCTCATCAGCAGTGCAGGCATCCAGACGTTTGATTCGATCTACTCACGCGCCGAAGATGGACTGACCCCGACCCCACAGGATTTCGAGTCGCCCGTCTCATTGCATCAACAGCTGCGCCAGGCTGGTTATCGTCACCAACAACTGCAGCAGTAATTAAAAAAACACGATACCTTTCTGTTCCCTCTCCACTTTCTTCATGTATACCAATTTTGATCACAGCTCTTTTATAGACAACCAACTACTTGCTATCAGAGCTACCTACCACTTCAACCATTCATGTTCTTTCCCCCTCTTTGTTTTTAGTTGTATTTCATAGTCCTCGTCTTTTATATCTTTTTTTTTTCCTTTTTCATATTTATGTTTTTCATTTTTTCAGAAACACGCACATGTCTTTTTTTTTCTTGTACCACTTGTCTTTCAAATATCGTTGCATTGAGCATAAAGTTGATTACTTCTCTTGGCTGACAGGCAAAGACAGAACAATGAAAAATACATCACCTTTAACTGTCAACTCCATCTTTTTATGAGCGGATGAAAAAAATGTGTATCTTTATAATAATGACGAATGTACTGTTTTGGTTTTTTTTTCTAAAAGAAATGTTGCTTTGGATTTGATTTACACCGCACCCTAATTTTCTTCCTCGATCTAAAAATTAAACAAATAAAGATAAAAAAAGCAAGGGGAATCATGGAGAATTTTGGGCAAGTTCCACGAGATCCTCTGGTGGAGCTGGCCGGACCGACCAAACGTCTTCTGAATTTGGCTGGGCGACCTTGGCAGCACGGAGCTCGGCCTCGCGCTTCTGGATCATGATCTGAGCCACCTGGTGAGTCTTTGTCTTGAGCGACATACAAAACTTGAGGTGGTCGTACTTGTCCGAGCAATCGCGGAATGATCCGTACCGATAATAGTTGCGGATATTTGATCCAAGTGCTTTTTTTATATATATAAATGAGGTGGTTGATAAGACGGGTTGGAGAGTAACCATGAAGGGGAAAAATGTTATCAGATGGAGTTACTTTACATCCTCAATTCTTTTCCTCCTCTCACTCTCACTCTCACTCTCTCTATTGTTACTTCTTATCCAACTTCTTCACTTACATGAGCAGGCAAAGAGGTGATTGAGTGCATCGCCGACTTTATACTTGTCCATGATATCCTCGGAAGGTTTGTACTCATCAAAGATGTACAAATCATGTCGTGTGCGCTGCTCCACCGTCACGGCTCGCTTGCCACTTTCCAATGATGATGATGATGACGACGAAGATGTTGTTGTTGTTGTTGAAGCTCCTGTAGATGTCACGGGCAGTTGGTCGTCTGGGATCGGGATCGGCGAGAACGGCTCAGTCGTCGACGGCATATCCTTGGACGAATGTGAAGGTTCTGCTTGACTCTGTGGTGTGTTTGTTGGCGTCGTTGAAGTTGTTGCCGTAGAAGTCGTTTCGACATTTGCGCTTGTGTCCACCTTGCTGCTGCTGTCGCTGTTGCTACTCCTTGTGAACCAACCCATGGTTTTGATGTGTCAATGTTGAATGCAATGAAAGAAGAAAAAACTAATTCTCTTTTGATCTCCTCACTCCATCCTGTGCCTGTAATTTCCCATTTTTGGCTGCAGAAGAACAAAGTAGTCTAGTCTCAGACAATCACCAATTCATATAAACTTTGACCGATTGGGGACTTTTGCTACTATACAGTGTTATTACACTTGTTCATATAGTGTGAAGAAAAGAACAAGAAGGGAGGAGAAGGAGGGGGGGGGAGAAGAGAAAGGGAAGGCTATGAACTGGCCAGAATGACATACTATCAAGTTGATTATGCTAGAACCATTTTTTGTGTCGATACTTTTTTTTTTCTCTCCTCCGTTTTGGCATGTTGTTTTATGGACCCGGCGATGACCGTGGCGATGGTTGCGGAGTAGGTTGTGCTGAAGACTCTGTACTCATAGACGTATCCGATCCTGAAGCAGACGATAACCCACCTCCTCCACCTCCTCCTTCTCCACCACCGACTCCTGATGATGATGATGATCGCCCACCTGCAAGGCTCGCTGCTGTCGTAGAGTATGTTCCGAGAGGTGAACAGGCCGTGATCCGACGCCGCTCTCGCAGTCGAATCGGTCCTCCGCTGGGTCCTACTACTACACTTGCACCACTCCCGCCAATACTGCTTCCTTCAGAGGCGAACATTCCAGACAATGACGAGGACGATGAAGATCCCACCGAACTCGAGCCTGACGTAGCTGTGGCAGCAGCTGCTGCTGCTGCTGCGATAGCGACATTGGCAAAAGTTGACAGCGAAGATGTGCCTTCATCAACTGAAGAGCCTGTCGACACAGACGACGTTGCTGACGACGATGTAAAGTGGGAGGCATGAGATGATATTGTCCTTGTCATTGGGCTTGTTCGATCGCCGTTGCGATCAGAAGATGATAAGTTGTATGGATGAAGGTGATGGTGATGAAGCAAAGGATGACCGCGTTGTTGATAAGAGCGTTGATGACGCAATCCATGATGGTGGTGATGATAGTGGTGGTGATAAGGATGGTTAGGATGGTTATGGATCGGGTGCGGATGCCTAAAGAGTGGTGGAGATGGGTAGTGGATTGTCGGTTGGATCGATTGTGCCTGCATGCGACTTGATAGCGGTGTCTGTTGTAGAGGACGAGAAGGGTACGAATAGTTGACTCCGTCCATCGGCTGTGGGATAGAGGTGGTGGTAGGAGCCGTAGCCAGTGGCAGCGATGCCGGTTGCTGTTGCTGGGCAATGACGGTATTTTCGGTGATCAAGGGCAAAGGTGGTGGCGGAGGAACTAAAGCGTCTTTTCCATGATCGTCACTACTGCTCCTGGGTATCCGGACATGAAAGTTGGGCAACGCTGGCTGGTGTTGATGTGTAACAATCGAGATCATAAACGGTTCAAATGGATGTGTGATAAACGTCGCAAATCGCTTCCGCACCACGTTCGTATTCGTGCCGTTGCCTGTCCCGCTCGGTCCTGGTTTGAACACGTCAATCTTGAACTTGAGCTCACCACTACCTCTCAAATAAAACTTTATGGGAAAGTCTTGGCAAGGTTTCGGCCTAGATAATGTAGGGAAAAGGCAAAGAAGTGTAAACCATTATGGAGTCAGTCGAAAACAGTAATGATAGTACCTCCAAGATTGGTAGGCCATCAAAAATACACTAATCACTTACCGATCCGAATTGGAGATGACTTTGTCATCGTAACTGAATAATGCGAGATCAAAGTATGGGCTGTCACTCAATGACTGTGGATGGAATGGTAGAACATTCAGTGTGCGCTTGATAGCCTGTGCTAGTCTAAAAATGCCGAGAGGTCGAGTTAGAGATAGGTTTTACTGCTTCGTTTTTTGAGTGTCTAGATGTCAAAACCAAGTTCAAAGCACAATAAATTGGCGCCTATACGCTCAACATACCCTCCATTCCTGGCATGTCGCATGCTATATTGATACTTCTTTAGCAAATCCTTGGCATAAATGTTGTTCGAGCATGTTGACGTGTAATGTTGCTTATTAGGTCCAGCCGTCGTATATGCCGATGCACTGAACTGATCAGCCCACGCCTCATATATCTGGATAAATTCTTCCGATGCATTATCATAGACCGCCGCAATCTCTGTCGTGCAAAAGTTATAGATGACAAAGAATGCCGTCTGGTATGTACTGTCTGAAGGCTATTTCAGGTGGTGCAAGAAAATATTTTGGTAAGAGTTTTGCAACACGCCATTCTCCATTTGAGCATTGAATCAGGAGTAGAAAAGAAAATACAGCATACCCGTCCCAAAACACACTCTGTCTTGCCAAACTTGATCAACATGTGTTCATTATCGAGAAATTGCATCCGCCACATCACAAGACTGGCAAACTGCTGAAACGTCAAATGGAAATGTCGAAGCGCTGCGCCTCCATCATCCGCATTATAAGCCTTTCTAAATAAGAATGACAGGAGCCGTTGCTTAATGCCACTAATCATCTGAGAGTTTGTTTCACAGCAATGCGTATACGAGTATGAAGGTGTTGTCGCTGTTGTTGCCGTTGCTGCGGTGTTGGTGGCGGAAGTGGCGGCAGTTGCGCCTCCGGAAGGGGCTGTGCGCGAGGACGATCCAGGCATACCAGAAGGTACTTGGTGATATGTCAAGTCAGCCCGTGAATCCATAGTTGATGACATGGAAGGTGCTAATGCAAATGAATCCAAACGTTCAGAACTCTTGATATCCAAAGGGTCATCTTCCTTGGACTCGTAGCATCCACGTGAGTAGTACGGAACAGTCGCTGATAGCGACTGCTGCATGTTGAACTGTTCGTTGAATTCACGATACCGGGCGAGCACAAGCTCATCGTCGTCATGGTTATACCATCCTATCCGGTGAAGATCGACTAGTTTGCCATTATCCTTGATATGAATTATCTGGATGGCTTGGCTCTGGATCAGCATCACCGCTAACAAGGATCCATATAGACTGACGCCAGCATGCAGTGCTATTGATACATATTCACTCTTGAATTCGCGCCTATCAACAACCTTAAATTGATGCGTTACAATAAATTATGATGAGCAATAGAATATAAAATGGTTAGAAATAAAAAAAATAACTTTAAAAGCGAGTGCTGTCTGTCAAGTGTTATGAAATCAAAATTTAAAAAAAGCCCCTCCCACTCACCTTTCCAGTTTTAAGCTCGATCACGTACAGGACCACAAGATCCAAGTGGGGTATACAATTGAGGGAGCATGGGTATGGTCGGGCATCTGTTGAGCTTGTAGTGCAGGGTGCTGTTGCAGCAACAATAATCTTGAATGAAAAATAACATGTTCCATTTGACAACATTAGTACAAACCAGTTACACGAAGGGGATAACAAATTTTATGGAGTACGAGGGGATCTGGAGATTAACGAGAAGCCTTCGTTATCTCTACCAGGGTAACTGAGGCCCATGTCCGACACAAGTTGTAGATCTTCTTTGTTAGTTGGATCACCAATATAGATCTTATTGCTCCCAAATGCAGTGTTGAAGGGGGGAAAGGAGAGAGGAGAATGGCCTAAGCAAGTGACATAGAGTTTGGTCGATCTTCACAAACCAGAGAGGAAAGAAGTAAATAAGCAATACTTACAAATCGTCCATTGTCAGTTACCAGGCAAAAGTCCTTGGAGAGCATCTCGGACTCGCGCGCAACATGGGTTTCATGTCTGAGTTCAAAGTAATCCTTGAACCCTAGTGTGTCGGGCGACTTTTCTTCAGAAGGACCTCCCGATCCCTTAAAATCGAAGATGTGCACAGCTTGTTGGTTCTTGGATATACCAATCAGATACTGTGGCAGAGAAAGGAGTGGAGGAGGGGGCACGAACATTAGATAGTTGAAAGGATGTGGATTAGGACATAGGTGCATTGAGGGAAGGTAGTCAAAAAACGAAGGTTAACACTTCATTACCATCTTTTTCAAGTTGACGTATTATTCTCCTTTTTCTCTCTCTTTCATGAAGAGTTGTAATAGATATCATACCTGACCACATGGCGTGAAGCGCTTGAGATTTGAGCTTGGACAGGTGACAGCGTAGAGCGTATGGTTTGGGTATATCGAACGGTAGAATCGCCTGGACGCTATTTTATGTGCATTGCCTCTCTGAAAGCCCAGGCTTCGTTCCCGCAGATTGCCCAAGAAGCTTGACCGCAAGCGATGCTGTATTGGAGGTCGAGAAGGCTGAGGGGTATATGGGATCTTGTCGTCGTCGACCTGACAGAATGTCGACTCACCATGGTGACCAAACGGAATGGTGTCCTGTTCCACAGGAGGTGACGACGAGGACGAGGAAGACAAGAATTCAGGCCTAAAGGGATTCATAGTCATGTGCTGCAAGGAAGAGGCGTACGAATGGGAAAAGACAGAAGTATGGAGGGAGAGGTCGATGGCAGTTGCTGTGGCCGCGATGGGATGCAAGCACTATTTGTCGAGGCCAGGCACAGCCAGTATGACTAATACAGTTGGACTGGTGCTACACTCGAGTTGGTTAGCCACTAGGAGGAGTAATGAGAGCTGGCTCTTTGAAGCACAGAGCTGAAAAACAGAGAAACAGAGAGGACAAGCAAATGTCGAGGAGGATGGAGAAGCCTCAAAGTTTTTTGTCTTTGAAGGACTAAATGGAGAACAAGGACAAAAAAAAGGTTTTGCAGTTTGACGACCGACCCAAAGGTCACTCCGTGACTTGATGTGGCAGGAGAGGGAGAAAGAATCTGGGTGGATGGTGGCAAAGGAAATGTTTGGATGCAATTCTTGCGAGTATAGCAACTACCTCCACAACAAGGACAATACAATCTCTGGAGCCAATGCACATCAATAGACAGAATTTTCTTTTCGTAGCTCTTCTTTAATTTGTTTTGAAGTGATCGTGGAAGTGGCGAAAGGGAGCAGTATACAGCGGCTGGTAGAGAACAGGTATCTCCAATTGGCTTCTAAAGGTGACGTTTTGTGGCGACCCAGACTGGCTGTACAAGTATGAAAATAAGTGAATATACAAGGTTGCAATTGTTGGAAGTCCATTGCCCATATGATTGTGTGTGTACAGGTGGAATGCTTTCAAAATGCCCGAACTGTCGCTAGTTGCCAATCTTTTCTAATGCCTCCAGAATCACGACACTGTTGCCTCGGAGCACCTAGGACATGAACAATAGAAAATAGCAAGAAGAAATACCATTAGATCCGCGAGCTCATAACTAGATAATCCGTATGTGCCCATAGATTCTGCCTTCTTTCCAGTTTGATAGAACATACCACCATGCCAATGTTCTTCTGCTGCGAAGGGTTGGTCTCCTCAACAGCTTCGTCCAGTACCAAGTTCATGAAGGGATCGAATCCTCGAAGCACACCGGTGACCTTTCTGGCGCCGTTCAGTTGGACAAAGACGCGCTTGTCCATGTATCTATAAGTTTGTAGCCAGCAATCAGATTGTGTTAAAGCTCTGTGATGAATTCCAATCAATCAAAGTGATGTATCAACATGCAATTGCATTCTTAGTCCATATTGTGTTCCTGAAAGACGTACTTCTTGAGCTCAGGTGTGGCCGCCTTGGTTGACATTGTGTAAGTGTGTGTCTCGGTGATTGAACTGTTTGCTACATGAAACTACAAGGAAAGATCAAGTCAGTTCCCTGCATACTTTACGCATTTATTACGTCATCATTTTTTCAGAGGACGTCCGATCGGCCTACGTGATGCCGCCACCAATAATTCCACTGGAGGTATACAGGAATACATGATAAAAGAGGTAAAGGGGAAAAACAAAGTGCAACACAGAATGTCTCTACTCCCCTTCTTTCAAGAAAAAATGTTATTTACAAGTAGCGCTAGATATACATTGTATAACAGAACGGACGTATATGAGGGAAGAATCGATGTTTTATTGGGGCAGAGTAGAGGAAGGAAAGTCTCTCGTTCTAGAGAGAGAGAGAGTAGAGGTTTTTTTTATCTGCAAGTTATCAGGTTGTCGCTCACGTTTTGTAATGGGACAGACAAGTGGTTAGTCATGGAGATAACCCTATCGTCGGTCAAGAGAGTAGCCTAGAACCGGTCAAGAGGATGACCTATCCTCTTACACATTGACACTAACAACTCGATTGTTTCGTCTTGTCCATTGACCTCTCATTCCTCGAGCATCTAGCACTTTTGCGCCTGCAGAATTCATAAAAGATCATGACTGGCGGGCCGTATCGGATGCATTGTCCGCTATTTGTCGTCAACCGATATCTGAGGGGCAAAGGAAACGGCTCGTCCACGAGTCAGGAATCAACCGTTCAGCGAGAAAAAGGTGCTTGCATGGAAGAGGGTTGCGCGCTTTGAACTCAGCGCACGAGCAGGAGAGAAGCTGTCTCGTGTCTGTCCTGAAAAGAACAACATGGTGTTCATCTGGAGTGGTCGGGTTAAATGACTGTACGAACACCTAAATTTCAAAAGAGCATAGTAAGCAACACTCTGTAGCTGAGGACAATACTCAATGAAGTCATTAGCGAAGGCTATACCTGTGAACGCCCATCAATACGCGATTGCTCGTTGCTGAAAGTGATCTTGCGTCGCGCCTCATCAAATGAAAAACTGTCTGCTTTCTGTTTCCTCTCGTCATCAGACTTCCTCCAAGGTATAGACTGAAACCCCCTTTCCGCCTTGATGTAGGCAAAACGATACTCTCTGTCTACTCTGCCCTGCAGAAGGAATATTAGCCGATCGACACGGAGGTTTCGACAACCATCAAGATGGTAGCCCTTCAAACGAGAATGCCATGATTCTATCCAGTTATTGGTTGTCATGTCTTCACCAATCTAACAATGGAGTGCAATGGGTAAGTCGGTGTCGGAATGAAGCATGATAGTAATCAACGCGTTGAAAGCACAATGGCCAACCTACAGGACAGTGAAACATTGCCCATTTTTCTAGCCTACCTTCCTTGTCAAACCAGTTCTTTTGAATGTAACTGATCA
Source organism: Actinomortierella wolfii (assembly GCA_016098105.1). Lineage (NCBI taxonomy): Eukaryota > Fungi > Mortierellomycota > Mortierellomycetes > Mortierellales > Mortierellaceae > Actinomortierella > Actinomortierella wolfii. The sequence goes on from JAAAIY010000020.1 coordinate 200,399, forward strand.
CTGATAATGCGAACGGGAAAAGCTCCTTGAACTTGGTCCAGAGTGTTTGCTGTAGATCATACGATCGAGCTAAGCGAATCTCACTTAATCGCGGTCGCATTTGCTTCCTTTGTTCATTCTTAAAGAGTATTAAATAGACATATAAATAAATTAAGAATCAAAGCAAGTACACATGTATATTAAAATACAAATGAAGAGATACTCTACCGAGAACTTGTTCAGTTGTCTCTCCCAAAGCTGGGCCACATGAAAATTGCAATAGTGGATCCTCGCTGTAGGAAACACAGTCTCAATGGCGTAAGATTCTGCTTCGGCACAGTCCACAACGAATGAACCTGTTTTCAGACCACACTCGTTCTTAAGCCAGTCCAGCCACCGTATGATGGGATATCGAGACTCAGACTTGCATACCATGTAGGC
>JAAAIY010000200.1:0-58241 GCA_016098105.1 Actinomortierella wolfii
GTTCAAAGACAAGAATTGACTTATGGTGGCGACGCTTTGGCTAGTCTTAGTACACTCACATAGCTTCCCATACATAGCTCTTCTGAGGCATGTCACTTGCTCATGTATAAAAAATTTTTTTTTCGTATGAAGCAGCCCCCATCAAAATAGGAATACAACACATCTACCGCGGCATTGTACCAGCAAGATCGTTTCCGATATGGTTAACGCTCTTTGACCAAGATAAAAGGGGCAACCATCTAGTTTCTGTTCAAACATCAAGAACGCGGCGCGAAACCTCACCTGAAAAGCGCGTTATACGATCCAAGTTGATATTGGAACGCCGACAACGTATGATGGTCGAGATCAGGCGCGAAAAAGGGTCCCTCGAAATTGAGAACAAACCTTCTCTGGTCCAATCAGTCATGATGTAAACGTTTGTCTCCAACCAATTTACAGTATAGGTGTTGGAGTACCCATGAGACGTTACTTACTACATGTCGATAGTGTTTTAGCACATACGAACAAGGATTACATTGCGGTAAGCCGACAAGAAGCTTTTGGACGGAGGGAGGAGGTTAGTGTCGGCGGAAAGGGCAGATCTACAGTAGTGAAGAAGAGATTGTTGCCAACTTTGTTCAAAGTGGGTGTGCACCATTACTTTACGGCTGTGGCAGCGACTAGGCCTCCACACATACATGGCTGGGGACTCCATTAGGGCGCAAATCTGGATCACCTTCCTCGACCCGATTTGTAACCTTTTTTTTCCTGAATACAAAACATTCGCCAAGCATGTGGTGAGATGGACCGCTGTGAAAAAGACCAAGTTCTTGGATAGGTTGTATAGCAGGAGATATTTATTAGTGACGGTGAAGAGGAGTCGTACTAAAAAATTATCCTATCAAGAGTTGCGAGAACTTCGTTGTTCCTTTACGGCGCAGCAACAACCTAATCTACACCAATTTTTGTAGGAGTTTTCCCTTGAGGGAAAAAAAGATTTCTAGTTTTCAGTTCTCTGTCAGAGGTATAGAGACAATTGTTTTTCCACGTACTTCTAGCATAAAAACAAACATCCAGGCAAGCTATGAGGTGATTAGTTTTGGGAAGAAGAAGAAGGCGACAAAAAAAAGGTTCGAGATTCTTGTTGAAAAAGATCCACAGGATGGCTGAATAGCAATATTCGCGTTGTTCTGTCTTTTTTCATAATACATTGGTTGTCCGTCTTTTGATTTCACAATGTACGTAGTACAGCCCATGATAAGACAGTATTGTACAATCAAATCAAGAAAATATTTTTCCACAATGTTATTCCGTGGATGCAGCATTCTCAAACATGTGTCATCTAGGTCTTTTCTCGGAGAATATACTTGAACGAACACAAAGAAAAGGACCATCAGGCCACCACCACCACCACCACTTTTTACACGGCTTTGTGTACAGAGTGTTGTGACACCAAAGGCACTTTATACAAAAAATTGCTTGGATCAGGTTTACGAGCATGATAAACAAGGTGCTACCATTTCTCTTTTAAGAGTCGAAAATATAAAGAAAAGAAAATGCATACATACATGGGACTCGATCACCTGGCCGTTTAATAAAACCGAAAGCCCCTTCGGCCCAACCAAACAAGAAATCAATGAGCCGATCGACTATATACGTAAGACGATTGCATGTCACCTCGTGTGGTGGTGGTGATGGTATGTTTACTATTTTCTTTTACTTTGATTTCTTGTATCAAGTAAAAAAACAAAAAGCAAAGCTTTAGATGTCGCAAGACTTCATTTTTTGCTTGACAATATCTGAAAAAAAAAAACAGTTTACGCGACAGACATTGTTCTGCAAAGTTTACCTAGAGAGCTGCACATGACCTCACTTCTGGATTGTTAAACACTAGGTTTTTTTTGTTCTGGAAGAGAGGAAGGGAGGGAAGGGAGGGGGAAGGATAAGGAATATAGAGCATGTAGCTCGAACAACGGAAGCCGGGAACATAAACATGTTTTGCTGACAAACCTGTATATAATACAATATCTTCTTCTTATCCACATGGATCATCCCACACCCGAAGGTTCGGGTGACGAGTGGGTGATCGGCAAACTTTACTCGTAAAATTTTCCACCCTCCCTCTCCTTTTTGTTTCATTCATACAATATCGCCACAGATTTCAACTGAGCTACGGAGTTCAAGTGTGGTAGTACTATACCACATACTTTAAACATTGTGATAAACACAAGGTTGGCCATCCCTCTACCTTTCTTTCTTTCTTTCTTTTTTTCTGTTGGCTCCAAGCAATCTGCGGAAGAACTGATGTATCGGAAGCCCAAAACAAACATAGCAAACATTACCCCCCTCCTGCTCAACGCCTTTTTGTCAAAAAATCTTTTAATGTTATGCATCGCTTCTAATGATGCATTGCTTCGAATAGGAGGTTTGGCATCTCATAAAATACTTTGGGAGGATAACAAAAAAAAAGGAGGAAGATGACATGCAAATAATGTTACTGAAAAACCCCGCATGTCACAAAAGAAAAAAAATCATCATCTACAACGAAACATTGCAGCATTACTGCCTCTGCATTCCTCGGCATGAAGTTAGAGGGCGAGATGTTTCTTTGAGGACAAAGAGAAAGGGGACAGAGTATTATGTTCACTTCTCCCCTGAACACAAAAAAGGAGCTTGTCTCCTTAGTTGAAAAAGACTCGTAACAAAAGAGGTGCACAATAGAGAGGATGAACAAAATAGCCACTGGTTTGGCAAGGTTTGAATTTGCACCCTCGTTTTTTCTTGTGTTGTTTTACACAAAAAAATCTCTAGTCCAGCCACACAGAGTTTCGGATGTTCTGACTCGAGGTATACATAGTACCAACAGGAATGCTAATTTTTTTATTACTATGGATGAATGGATAAGAGGCTTAGACGAAAAGATAGATTCCCTCGTTTGCTGTGGTTAAGAGGATATAAGGTTGAGCATGAGGGAAGGGAGGGGAGGGGGAGTGGGTGACCAACAGAGACGCGTCTTCCCCCTTTCTCTTCCCTTCCACCAAACCCCAAAGAGTACCCTTCAAAATACTTTGGAGTACGTAATTTCCCGTTCGATGGTGTATGTAGAATGTTCGCAGCCCGGGAGAATGTAGGAAGTAGGTTGTATGTACAATGCGATGGTTTAGGATGTTGGAGTCGCTGAGTTTTGAGATCATCTACATCTTCCAACCCTGTCTTTGTTATTCCCGACAGCCTAACAATCAAAAACTCGTTTCACAGCCAAACAACATTCGCGTTCGCTGCTGCAGACTTTTAAAAAAGGTACCAATAGACGCGATTACCGTTGCTTGTTCTTAGTCGGAGCTTTTTTCATGAAAAAAGAGGCGTGTAATTTGTTGTGGAGAGAGAAAAAAAAAGTGTGAGGCGATAGTAAGATGAAGCCAAGGCGAGGGTAAGCCGGATAAGAAACGTAGTGAAGAAAGTAGTTTAGTAGTAGTGCAGTAAGTACTTTTGTATTTTTGTACACAGTCTAGTGTTCCTTTTTGTCGGTGTGTGACAGTGAGCCTTTAACCATGCGAAGGAAGCCAAAGGGGAGAAAGGAGGAGAGGGGGGAGGGAGAGGTTCAATAAACTCAAGATTTTTGCATGGAGGGATGGGTCTAGAACTCGCCACATTTTTTTTTGCGTGAGTATCGATCCTCCAAACCCCAAGTGTTTATTATTTTGCGATGAAGCACTCCCTCCTCCCCCCCACATGTTATCGATAGCAACGTTTGCTTCGCTGTTATGCTCTCCCATATTGAAGATGTATGCAAAAGCCCTTTTTCAACACACCCTCTTTTTTAGCCACAAGGGCTTTAGCTGCAAAAAAGGAGGTGGCAAAGGGTTCCATAAGATGTTATATAATTCAGTAACGAATCCAGTCGCCAATTGTTCGTTGTACTTTGAGAAATGACGAAATGAAAGGCCGTTGGCGTCAGCTACATGTGGCAAAAACTAAATTTTTTAAAAACCAGTATCTGGGCTGTAGGTATTAGAGTACAGTGTACGTTGTGCACGTAAAAGGGTAAAGAAACCCTACACAGTGTACCGCGGGCCTGGGACTTTGCGCCGCCTCCAAAAACAAATGCATCCGATGCATAGCACTATTCAAATAAAGGAAACAATCTAAAGACTCTAAGTGCGCCTACTTACATCTATCCTTACCCAACAAAAAAAAAGTTGAATGGTAAGTACTCTCTGCAAAATACATTTGTGCCGCACGGCACTAGAAGAGAAAGTACCAAAACTTATTGATATTAGCCTGCATAGAACTCGCTGTGGTGCACAAGTTCTGTTGAAAATGCACAGCAAAGAGGGAAATCCAGAACAAAAATAATAATGTTACTGAGTGGGTCGAGTGAATCCAAACAAGTATTCTCTCTCATATTTTTGTATCCAGCCCCACCTTGTTGGATCATTTTGCTTGTGTATTGCGCTACCCAAACAGAAAGAAAACACGCAGTCTATTTCTATTACTTGCTACAACAGTGAATCATCCTTTTTGTCAATTTCTTTTTGTAGGACAAGAAAAATTGCCAAAATTCGGTCATGTTGCTGTGCTGCAAGGTCTTTTACCTTGTGACCTAATGTACCATGAATGATGGAAGGACACAAGAAACGAGAAAAAATGGTGTCCATTCTTGTCTCTTGATATATATAATATTGTGCAAGCAAACACGTCTCCAACATTCATGTCGATTTGTTATTTTTTTTTCAATTGGCATGAAATGACATTTATTTCAGACATTTCGAAGAGACTTGATCATGAATATGTTCGTATTGTTATCCTTTTATCATCGAATGGTACAATGAAAGCAAACAGTCTGAGAACATTGCAGCAAAAAAAACAATAGATACACACTTGTAGATGCATACTTGGGGTAAAATAGCCAAGGATGAATGAGAGGAGGATTGGTTGTCTGATGGAAGGAAGGTCCAAAAATGCAATAAACACAAAAAGAGCAAACAAAATAAAATAAAAAATAAAATAGGTGCATGTGCGCTGCGATCTACCAAATGTGGGAATGGGTGGTCCCTATTTTTTGACCGAAAAAAAATGTATTGTAGTGCATATTCCGAGCATATACTCTCGAACAACCCATGTGGAAAATACCAACGCGTGTATGATCTGGTTTCATGCGTATGCTTGTTATTGAGGGTGACTAAGCCTTGTTGGATATTTGTTTTCAAAGCCATGGGTCTAGGTCGACTTTGGTTGGTCCATTGAAAACGAATGGGACAAAAAAACTGATAGGGTGTAGTAAGCGGGAAGGACCAAACCAATTGTCCTCACCCTCTTCTGTGGAGAAAACATAACAAGATTTAAGGGTAAAATGAAGGTACTTTGCATAGGTCAGTAAGAAGCTAAGACCGAGAGTCATAAAAAAAAAACGAGGAGTGAATGTGCACTAACGCAGATGCATTAAATTTACAGCAAAAGTGGGCTTGCCAACAATCAAGTAGGTTCCAGCCTCATACTATCTGAATAAATCTGTTTTCACTTCCTCTCTTTTTTCCTTTGCTTTCCTCAAACCTTTCTTTGTCAATCAACAAAAGGTTTACGACACCTTGCCTCATGTTTTTCGGCCCGGAGTTTGAGTTAACAAGAAGAAAGGCTTAAGATTCATATTTGTGGTTGTACAGGTTTGCGTTCATAAACAGACAGAACCAGACCCTTGTGGGCTCCTGTCCAGTGCACTCCCCGTTTCTCCGTGTGTAATTGTTAAAATTTCCTCTACTGTCTACTTACTGAGCACACAAACAAACGCACTACGTACCAGTGCTGGTTTCCCCCCTTCAATGATCCATTGGTCTGGGCCTTTCTTGTCACCCTCTGATCCTGATCCTACCGCCGCTTTCCCTTCCCCATCACAACATGGCTCAAATTTTAGAAGGCTGACTGGGGTTTGTTTTTTCATCTAGTTTACAATACGCACACTGCTTTTGGGTCGTTGGAATGGTGTTTCTGAGGTTCCTCTCGCAAATGTTTTTTTTTTCTTGCTCGAGAAAGCACACAGGGATGTGAAATAGAGTATATTGTTGCAGATGTGCAGGGTGATAGCAATGAATGATGTACAAGTGAAAATGCTGTATAAGAAATAGCAGCATTGGTTTAGCTCTTCATATTGTTGCCCACGGTACCCTGGCGGTGGGCAAGGGCATGGGCTAATATACCCGTCTTGGTCTCAAAGACTTCGTCGCAGTCCTCTTCAAAACAAGGGTACGGCGGCTTCGTCGTCAATGTTTCGTGCATCCAGACATGCCCCTCGAGCGTTTCCTTGTCTGGCAGAATTAGTGGACAACCATCGATGGGGCACTTTGTCTAATATTATTTTTTTTGAATGGTTCACAAAGCATTGTTAGAAAATTTATAGAAAATCACAGGCAAGGGTATTCTTTTCCTTAATATGCATCCTTGGATGCTTTCAACTTACTCCAACGCGAGCTTCGAGACAACTATGCTTGTATGCGCTTCTCTGGCAAGGGAATCGCTCTTGGCAGGTGTTGTAGGGGCAAGGGAAAGTGTGGTTCGGACCCAGATCCCGATGCAGACGCGCCTGGTGGTCCGTCAGTTGTTTACTACCAGAGTATACACGCCCACAACCCTCAACTAAACACCGCCACTCAAACCCCATTGCCTGCTCTTCGTGGAGCTGCTTGTGCCGCTGTAGCGTCAGCGGATTGGCCAAACTCGCTCCACAGCCTGGGTAGTCGCATTTAAACGCGATACCGATCAAGCCTTTTTCATGGTCAAGTACATGTCGGCGCACATAATCAGAGCTACCAAAGGTAGCATCGCATCCCTCGATTGGACACGGTAGACGTTCTCCAGACTTGACCTGCTTGCATCGCAATTCATGCGCACGCAAACAACGATAGGTACCAAACTTTTTGTTGCAGCCCTTGACTGGGCAGTATAGCTCTACACCGGCTTCACGCTCTGCGTGAATTTGAAGGTGATCTTTTAAGCTCTTCGCTGTAGCCAGAATCTTGTCGCAATCTGGGCGTGTGCATGGGAACTTGCCATCAACTTGACCCTGCATGTGCTTCAGCCGGTGTTTGGACAGGAGCTCTTGAGTAGTAAACGTTGCCTCGCATCCCGGTTCAGTGCATGCATATACTTGACCCGTTAGCTTCTGACGACATAAACGCACGTGCGCCGCAAGGCTCTGATGCGACCGCAGCTTCACTTTACATCCTAAGACAGTGCACTTGAACTTTTCAGGGCCTAGGGCCGCTGATGATGCTCCTGCTGCACCCAGAGGTGATGACGAAGAAGGTGATGGGGATACGGAGGAGGAGAGTTGAGAAGGAGGGTCAGTTTGGGTAGGAGGAGGAGAGGGTCCGGATCGGAAAGACCCAGCCATCCCAGGGTGACCCGCAGATTCTGTGGCTACGGTAGGTGATGATGGAGCGATGGCAGCGGCAAGATCGGCTGGTACAGGTGCTGTGGATGAAAGCGTAGGCGAGGGACTTTGTGACATGTTCATTCCAGAGTCCGATGCAGGAGGTGCCAGGGCACCACTCTCATGCTCGCGCAAATGTCGCCTCAAGCCTTGGATAGTTGTGTACGACCGATAGCAGCCAGGGGTCGGGCAATAATGCCGATCAACAAGTGCAGGCCGGAGGGAATTGGGTGGTGAAGCAGGAGTAGGGGTAGAGGTTGAGCCAGAAGTAGAAGAAGCAGAATCCAGTCCCACCAAGTTGTCCATCTCAAACGACCGACGCCGAGGATCTGGTTGGCCACTGGACTGGGTTGATGTGGATGATAATGATGATGGTTGATATGCGTTTTGATTGGGTTGCGATTGCGGCAAAGAGGAGACTGTGGGTGAAGGTGAAGGGGACAGGATGAATGAAGGCTGTTTAGCGCTGCTACTGTGGTGATTATTGATGTGGTTGCTGGGGTTATTGCTATCTGGATCAATTGCCATAGTGATGCTGCGCTTGCGAGGGGGCATCGAGTCAACGAGATCGTCGTCTTCGTCCTCGGTCCGATACTCGGTGCTGTCGTAGCGCGAGAAGGACGAGATGGTTGACGAGGGAGGCGACGTGGATGATGGGCTCGAACGGTAGTGATCAAAGGCTGCGACCGCAGGAGCAACACCTGCAGGTTTTGAAGCGCCGGAGTGGTAATAGAAGGATAAGGACTGTGTCTGTTGTTGTGTGTGTTGATGTTGTTGGCTGTGTTGGTGATGGTGGGCGTCCTGAAGGTGAGAGTGTGGTTGAGGAGCAGGAGTGGGGTACCGTGAGTGATGCTGATGTTGATAAGTGTGATGAGGATGAGGAGGGAAGTGATGAGGCGAGGGGTCTCTGGGGCCTTTTTTAGGGGAGAGTGAAGGAGCGGGAGGCTGCTGCTGTTGCTGCTGTGAATGGTGATGGTGCTGGGTATGATAGGGGAGATCACCTAATGATCGCTTGTTGATGTTGGTGCTGTTTTGGATGTGGGAGGAGACAGGGTGTGTGTGCGGGCGAGAGTGGGGGTGGCCGATCGGGTCCAGGCATCCGGCCATGTGGCGCGGAGCAGAGCTGCTGCTGAACTCAGTGTCCATCTGGTTTTGTCGACTGTGGGGAACAAGGGAGGACGAGTGGCGAGGGTTTGTGACAAAAGTCGAGAGGGACTGAATCATATGTCACACTCTTCTGCTAACAAGAAGAGGGCTGGAGGTGCTGATAGTGTGTGATGGTGATGGAAGCGACTGATGGGGAGGAAAAAAAAGCGAAAGAGAGAGAAAGAGATAAGTAAAGGAGGGAAAGGAAAAGAAAAAAAAAAGGGTCAGAACACGACGAACATTAAAAAAAAAATTGTGCGCGACAGCGTGTGTATGCCCATTTGTGTTCTCAAGTTTTGCATCCTGTTATATATATGAGCGTTGAACGAAGAGCAGCAGGTGTACTACATTATTGAATAGGGATGCGATTGAATAATGTAAAGAAGACCCAAAAAAGATAGAAACACATACAACATACTACAAAACAACAGATTCTGGGGTGATTGCTGAATGAACTCCCTCCCCCTTCTTTTACATTTCCCTCGAACCCACGGATGCCACATTCATGAACACAGGACTAGGCATTGCCTCCCAACAGAAAATGAGAGCACTCATTCAACTCATGTCAGCCAAAAAGACATGTAAAAAAAACGGAGGACAAAAGGGGTACCAAAGAGAACCAAGTGCAGAAAGTTGTAAGAGGAGGAGTAAGACGAGAGTGTAGGAAAAAAAGTGAGCGAGGTCTCCTTACGCCTGGTTATTTGGCATGCCTAGTCGATTGCCAGGTATGCGAGTTTCTCGTTTTATATAAAAAAACCGATTCATTCAATCTCCTTATCAAGGGGGCAGTTGTGCGTGCCTGCTTACAAAGACTTTGAGATGGTCAGCCAACAGAAAAAGCAAGAGGAGAGGCAATAAGAGAGCGTTTTTATCTCTGCTTGGCTGTCTGACAGTCTGTCTCTGCACTTGCTTGTGCGGAAAGGGTATTGTGCTTCCTTTTTTTTGTATACCGAGGAGCAAGAGAGGGAAAGGGTTGCAGCGGGAGAGCGAAAGTGAGAATGAGAAAAGGAAGAAAGGAAGAAAGGATAAAGACACAGAATAGCAGGGAGTGGAGGAGGAGAGGGGATATGTGTACACGGTATGTCTTTTTTGTGCGTACGTAGTGGATCGAAATGTCGCAATGTCGAGAAAGAGAAGGAAAGAAGGAAAAAACCACGAGACTGTTGCTTTGGCCTACTGCAGAGGTTCGAGAGGGTAGAGAACGCACGAAAAAAGGTTTGTGGGCAGTGAGAAGAGGTATAGCGAGAGGGCTGACGAGAAACAAGAGGAGATTAGCAATGCATCGTTGTTGTGTGTGTAGTAGTTTGGTGGTCCAAAAGAAAAGAAGGATGGATGCGGAAAAAAAAAGAGAAAAAGGGGAGGCAAAGTAGGCAGTAATGCGCGACCGACCCTCCACCGATCCAGAACTTCTCCCCCCCCTCTCCCTCCACCCCACCCACTAAAAGTTGTCCTGGATGGGTGGAGGTCCCTGATGGCCGACTGAGACAAACACTGCACTTTTGTTCGACACTGTCATGCTGCCTTTCTTGTCCATGTCCTACACTAACATATTACATTTGTCTTCTCGTTACGCTCGTCAAAATGTTTTCTGTTCTTGGGGCCAGAGTAGACCACAGAGCATATGATGTAGAAGACAGAATACAAGATAAAAAAAACGAGGGTGAAGAACTCAATGCAACAGCACTTTCATTATTAGATCAAAAGGTACCCACAAGAGCGCATTTTGTGTGAACAAGGGCGAAGGCTGACAGATGGACAGATACTCTTTTGAACAGTGCAACCCTGGAGAAATGCCTTTGAGTAAATATCGGCATGCTTCCCTATCTCTCGCCCCTTTTTGACTCCTCATTTCTTTTGACGCTGCCCTGGATGGTCTGAATTATCTCCTCTACATCTTCTGCCACCATTTCGTTTGTCTCCATCATTCGTCCTTTCTCCCTCCTCCCCCTTCTCGCCCCTCATCCTATTTGCGTATTCTTTCTCTCGGCGAAGGTTTCTGCGGTGAATGTGGGTTGTTTTTAGTGCATAGTTCATCAAAACATGCCAATGTTAGAGGCGAGAGAATGAGATGAAGCGTAAAAAAAAAAGGAGTTTCATAGACAAGATTGGCTGCGTCTTCGTAAGATTGGAACTACCAAACACTCTGGAGCCTGCCTACTCAACCTAGTTTAAGCTCATTCATTCATTAGTACGTAGTATATGCAAATGCTTTCAACAGCGCCTGGAGGAGTATTTGAAGTTCACACACAGGCTGTAAGAGAAAGTGGGGGAATGACAAAACACTTGAGAAGGTGGGGAGGAAAGGGAGCAGAAAAAATGTGGAAAAAACAAGATCAACGAATACAACAAAGAAAAACAATAAGCAACAACAACAGTAGAACGAGGAACATTATTCTTGACATGCGAAGGCGAGGAAATGCACAAAAGAAACACGAGTAGGCACGGTAAGAGAGGAGGCGCAAGGATGCTTGGATGGGGGCATGCGCGCTTTGGGCAATGCAAATAGAAACGGGACACAAACACAACGGAAACACACACATATACGTATATCCAACTCAATACAGTACATTTCAAAATGGCGGCACCGCAGTGTATCTATCCATAGAACAGAAGGAAAAAGAGATGGCGGGGCGCAAAGACAAAGGCAATGAGAAACATTTGCATGTTTGCGCGTGCCTGGTTAACTACAATCTTACATCTAAAGGTTCAGTGCCATATTTCTTCGTCACCCATGCAAATAAAGAAAAACCATAGCCATTATTTTTTTCAGTGCTATTCCCTGGTCCTTTTCTGCCAAATCAATTCCTCACACGTATTCAGCATTCACAGGTCGTGGATAGATCCAACCAATCACTCTAATTTTTTTTTGGCAGAAGAAGAGAGAGGACAACAGGGGGAAGAGAAGTGAGGCAGCATGCGGGACAAGAATAAAATAATACAGAAAAGACAGAGTGACACCAGCATAGCAATTGATGTTTGTGTAGGGACGTGTACAAGAGCAGAATGTTTGGGGAAAAGAGATCTATGTATACGGAATCACCATGAAGCATGTTGGGTCCCAAGAGGAGAAACATTCATGGGTATTTGTTTCCATATGTTCAGGTCGCCCATGTGCTGTGCTTGTTACTCTGCTCTCAAGGCAAAACATTTTTGGCATATGCCCTATACCGTCGGCTGTGTTTATCCATTTATCCCAGCATGTTTGGTGACCTCTACTGTCAGATCGATTTCATGCAATCAAGATGTTGGCACCAGAATTTGAATCTAGGAGTAATATCTTCTATTTGCTGGTCGTATTCGTTCGTATTCCCTTTTGCTAACCTTCCAAGTGATAGGGGATGAGAAAATGGTGAAGTGGTGGGAGAGGCGTTTTATGCATCTGGACGGAGCATGAACGTGCAATTGTGAACGGGAAACCGTCTCATCTTATTCTCTCAACGCTTAGAAAAAGTACCCTCATCCAAAAAAAACGAGATGCCGCTATCATGTGCAACATGAAAATAAAATACATGCGGTGAGACTGGGAGGGAATGACTGCGAACTGGGAATGAGGGTCCGATGCTGTCATGCAAAGTACAATACCTCCTCTTAACGGACTATGCATGCCGGTGGGAACGCCGTAATGCTCAAATAGAGAGGTTGGATGCAACCATGTCTTCTTAATCTGCGCATTTCTACTTGCTCGAGCCAAAATGGTGCCAATGTATGCATACATGTATGCTAAAGCAGAACCCTTGTGCCTAAGAGCGGAAATAGTTCCTTTATTTTATTTTAATACAAAGAAGTAATCGCTTGGCATACCATTCCCTTCAACGATAATAAACATCAGGCAATGACAGATAGTCGTCTGGGGTAGAGAGGAAGGAAAAAAAAAAGATGCTACCGTAGGCAGTGCAGTGATGGGGTCTTCCAGCACAACTAAGTTGTACCCAGGTCGATAGTTAGTCTAAGTATGAGTCGGCGCAAACATCTCTTGCCTTGCTCTATCTTTCGATAATACTTCAAGGTTCTATTTTATCTCCAAACAATGAGAGTTGTTTTTATCCACCCGAGCTATGCAAAGGCCCACGATTGCCTCAAACCTTTTGTACGCGATGAGGCAGCGGGCTGAAAACTGCTGTGCCAACTTTATTAGTTGCGTGCTTTCCCGCTGAAGTACAGAACCGCACTATTCCTTGTTGCAGTACCACATGTGTACACAATAGATCACAATTTCTGGATTCTCGGCCGGTCGTGAAAACGTGTTTCTGTATTCAAAGGACGCAAATTCTTTTGGGGAAGGGGATAACAGCGCGTCCCCTCTCTATCTCTCTTTCTTTTTTTCGCTGACAGTATTTATTGCTGCTGTGAATTTTTCATCTTCACACGCAGGGGCAACATACATGTAGATATATAGATCAAAAGTACATCTGCTTGCTCTGTTGCCCATGTATTTGTCAAATGTCCCTAGTCTCGCATAGAGTTTCCTCTAATATGGTAGACAATTACAGACGCTTGTGACACTTGCTAATGTTCCCTGGAAGAGCACTATAGTAGGGATACTAGCACCAAGAAATAGCCACCGACAGAACAAAGGGGTCTGGACCCTGCCTGCTCTCAACAGACGTTCCTCCCGTTTTGCTATTAACGTTTAGTTCCTGGCGTTTATGAATGACAAATATTTATTACGAGCCTTCGGCTGAAATAGTTGCCTATCCTGCAGTTTTCCATCTAGGTCCTTACTAATTATTATCTATTGTTTTCAGGTCTCCAACAAGGAAGAAGGGAACTAGACAAAATCACTCGCGAGCCTGAATACATAAGCACTTAACTATGTGCCTTTGTTGCCGACAGGCTACTGGCTTGTACAGGCGTGAACCGTTCTCTCATCTTGCGTTCCTCCGACTTGACCAATTGCTGTAGTCTCGCCTTGAGAGCTTCCCGTCTGGCTTGCAGCTCAGCCTGACCATGCGTGGACGGCGCTTCCGACTGTGGCATTTGATGTTTGTTATACTTCACCATGGACCGCCAACCGAAGCGTGCTGATGTGTGATTCGACTGTCGTTGATACTGCTGGTGTTGTAGTTTCTTGGATTCAATGGCAGCCCCTTGCTCATGGATGGTAGGCATCTCTTTTTCACAGTTGATTCTTCCATTCTCATCCTTTGTAAGTAGCCCCTTTTTGCCATCTCTTGCTTTATGATCCATCTCGCATGCTTTGTCAGCCATGGCGCTATGTTTACAAGATTCTGAAAGTGCGAAAGGGTTCGGTCAAATCAGCTTACTGTTTTCGTGCTGCTGCACACGCTCGCGTCCTCACCCCCCTTTTTTGCTTGCTGTGTTATTTTTGTAGATTGTTTCCCCTACCTTCAATCTGAGAATGTTCTTTTTGCTGTGACAGTGGCAATGGTGCCTCGAGGACCTCTTTAATTACATCAAGGACCAAGGCTTCGAGCTGTTCATGGGCATTCAATACCATGACCTCGTAGTTTTCTTGAGCTTCTGTATCATCCCTGATCCGTAGACGTCGGGCGCGCTCCACGGCTTCCGCTTCTCGCTGTGCAGCTGCAGCGAGGTGTCGGTTGAAAGTTGACCGATATGCATTGATCGTTCGCAAATAGTCGTCTTTGAGCGAGAGGATGGTTTGAAAGAAGCGGTCAAGTGACGCAGGATCAGGGAAAAGCAAGTGTAGATCTGCTGACAAGGCTGCCAATGGGTGCTGCTGCTGATGTTGTTGTTGTTGTTGTTGGAGCAGGGGGTTGCTCTCGATGGTGTTGTGAGGATCCTCCTTGAGTTTTGTCTTTTTATCTGTGCTCTTGCTCTCATTCTTGAAACGGGAGTTGCTGGTCTGGTTGCGACTGGTGTCATGATTGCTTGAGACACCAGAAGATGCAACACCGTTGTTCGCTTGGCCTTGGATCATAGTGCAGCTTTGACTTGAAATTGTTGAAGGTGTAACATTCAACAACCAGGATACCAAGCTAGGCTCTTTAGAAAGAGTGGCGGACGAAGCTGAGATCGAGGCAGACGACATTGGCAAATTAGGAGATGATGCCGACCCCGCTGGATAATAACCACCTATAATAGACCTTGACTGCCCTGGGGGCGAGGCAGGCGTTACAATCGTGCCTTGTTGGTTGCTTCCGAAGAATGAAAGGAAAGAGAATCGCACGGATGCCATTTGATACAAAAAAAAAAACGGTCGGATGTATGTTCTATGGGTAGAAGAGCAGAAAGATTAATGTATAACCAAATGCCGTTAAAAGAGGCATTACTCGTTTGATTCCATCATTCTTATATGTAATGCTTCTGCTGCGTAGTCCTAATAACGAATTGGTAAGGATCCCGGGCAGCCAAGACTATGCATGACTTACTATGGGGCCTTGGCAGCATTAGGCCGCAAAAAAATAACCAAAAAGGAAGTGCTTGCTAGTCCAACACCTCATATTGCGCATCAGCCCACATGTCATGCTGTTTGCTTCGTGATCAAAATTACTTAAAGTTTGAAAACGAAGGGAAAGGCCATGACCTTGGCCAATGCTGGTGATCTACATGGATAGGGAAGGAAAGCCCTTGGCAAAACTTAGGGGGGTAGCGAGTACTATTGTGTGCATATTTGCAACACAAAACCGGTTTGCACAACACCAAGCGAGATGTAAGTGCACGAGGACATGCTCAACGCAATTTCAACCCCTTTCTTTTCTCTCAGTACTCCTAATTTTTGATGCTAAACTACCAAGAGATTTATGCAAGAATACCGTAGTTTTGGGCTTTATTGGGAAGAGGAAGCATTTTCAGTATAACGAGGAATATAAAAGCAATTTCTTGGCCAGTAGTTTGAGGGTTACAAGGCCACGTGTCGAGTAGCTCGTAGACAATAACTATGGCGCAGATCACCAAGAATCAACAGATATTGATCGTCCCTTTTTGTTGTTAGTTGCTGATGAACCGCACCATAATAGCAAACATTATCGCTCAATATGTTTTATTCTTTGGCCAGAATATGGTGGTGTTGTTCTTCGGAGCGTGTCACGCCAACATTCATTCTACGAGACAACACATAACGATGTATAGGACATTTTGCTCCCTCGTGTTAAGAGGTTTCTATTTTTTATCTTTCTTTTCCAGCGGTGTGCTATAGTCCGCCTCAGTAATGACGCTCGCATATGTTGGTGGTGGGCCATCGATGTTCTGTAGTGTTGTTAGCCTTCCTGCGATCGTAAGAGATGCTGTCGAATTGGAGCGTGGTGGCAACTCTGGTGGTGATCCAGCTGATGAGGAAGACGACGATGATTGCTGCCGCTGCTGCTGTTGTTGTTGTGCCACTGCCATAAGAGCAATCTCTTCGAGCAAGCGTTGCTGAACCTCCTTCTTGGGAAGATGTGTCTGCAGACGGTCAACAGCAAAATCAATCAGCTCTCGTACTTTACGATCTTCCTTCGCCTTTGCCTCTACTTCTTCCTTTGCGCTTGCCTCTGTTGACGTTGGTGGTGACAGTGATGCGGCTGAGAAGACAGACATGAAGGACAGAGACCTTTGAGATGGCGGATGGTCATTTGTGGTGGCAACAGTAGCAGCAGCAGCAGCAGCAGTAGCAGTAGCATCAACGGTGGTGGCGCTCTGGGCCTTGATAGCCATGATGGCGTTCTTGACGGTATCAATGGTCAATTGGACATAGGCTTCCTTGGCCGAGTCCTTGATGGCGATATACTTGTCTTTGGCATCCCGCTCGACTTTTTGGTACTTGGCTTTGATCTCTGCACGTTCGCGTTCGCAGGCCTTTTCAGCTTCCTGCTTGGTGGTTGAATACTCCTTCTCGGCCTGCTTGACCACCTGCCGGTATTCCTGGTCGAGCTGTTTGAGCAAATCTTTGTAAGAATCGTGTTTGGTCGACATGGATTGACTTGAGAAGAAAAAGGAAAAAAAAGAGGGTAGAGAGCGAGTGTAGGTGTGTTTTTTGTGAGATGTGTTTGAAGGGTCTGAAGGTAAGGAAAGTAGAAGAAGAGGAAGTAAAGGCTGTTTTTTTTTGCAGCAGCGACCGTTTGTCCTTGATGGATTTATACACGGGTGCCGTGAACCCAAAATCCAGAATGCCAAGAAATGGTTGATATTGCACAGCCAGCCATTGCCAAACAGGCATACACATAACAATGCCCCCCTCACCAACTCTGCTCAGCCCAAAACGAAAAAATGCAACAGCCCCAAAATGCCAATATTTCATTTGGCCAATCCCACGTGACCTTCTTGGAACGCGCGTTACCAGCCTCTGGACTATTTCTTGGCCGAGAGAAATGCCAACACATTACATCACCCCCACTGGAGTTTTCATGCATGTGCTGATTTGCTTACATCCTTCTGGAGGTGATCGATAAGCATTGGAGCAGCAGGAAGAGTAGATGGTTCAACGTCCAATGATGACATGATTAGCCATATATGAGCAATACATGATTTCACAAAAACGAGTGGAACTTTTGTTAAACAGTAGGACATAAAAAAAATGGACATCTCGTAAACCTGTTTGCTCTAATGAACTTATCGCAGCACCACAGTTTCATTAGGAAAGTATGCAACAGCAATAACAACAAAACAAAAAATAGCCGTGACATGATAACACAGTGGTAGAAGGATAATAGGCAAACCACGTTTTGCCGAATGATCTTCGGGGAACCTTTTTTGCGATGATGATTTTAAGTTGTATCATAAAGGTCTTTCTGATCTCGGTACATACTTCGGTAGACGCCTCTCTTTCCGAAAACTTGTTTTCTTGAAGAAAAAAAACTGGCATGTCTATTTTTTCTCTGAGCAACTCTAAAGGTTCACTGAGATCGGGAGATCTGGAGCAAAGAGCTCGTAATATATTACAAAATCACAAAATACATGTTGGATAAAAATGCTCTCGAGATGCACACGGACAGACAGACAGTGAGAGTCGCATAGGAATGTGTGTTGTGTATGCATTGTGTCCTGTGTATTTCTATTCCCGTTGCTCTGGTGGTGGTCCGCATGGAAGAATCATTTTCTATAGACGGGGGATTAAATCAAATGGAGAGATTTGGGTGAGTTTTATTTTCTGTGAACATATAGAAAAAGCAAATAAACGATATAAGAGAAAAAAAAAGTGGTAATGCCCATACCTCAGTCATGTTGTATTTGGTGCGAGCAATGCTTTCGTTCTCGACAACAGCAAAGTAGCTCAGCATTGGATAATGTCCAATGTATGAGGCATACGTGTCTCGATGTTGGTTCACAGCCCATTCACTACGGAGATAAAAAGACAAAGAAGAAAAGGTTATCTCAAACGTCGTCAGTATCGTTCTCTTTTCCACTTTCCATTGGTATTTTTTTTTCCTTTTTCTTTCAGCTTTGTTTCAACTTTTCATCCATGTTCGATGCTCACGTACTATCGACTTGTGTCGGCGTGTCCTGTACCAACATACTTGGACTGAAGGTGCTCCAGTTGGCTGTTCAAATTGGTTCGGTCCTATATTTGCAAAGCAATTGCATAAAGCAATGTTAGTTTAGCGCTGACGATGGACATGTGTTTTACCAGTAGTTGTCATCTACATTTCCACTTGCCATGTTGGTAGGTCAAAGGGTGTAAGCTGAGTGTGCCCTGGACTGGGGGGCGTCGCAAACTCTATAGTTCGCTTGTTTGAAGAAAGCAGTCCCTGTTTATTGGACGATAAAAAAAAATGCCCTCCTTTCTTGTTTGCATCAACCTTGGGCCTCTTGACACACTCTCCATTACTCCAGCTCTTTCCTAATGAAACGACCAGCAGCTAGTGACCTTCCCGCCGCCAAGCGCCATAATACCGGGGCTCAGCCCAAGGGTATTCTGAAAAAGACTGCCACCGCCACTGCCACCACCACCACCACGCAGACCAAGAAGGCAGGAGGTTCTGCTGAAGCAATTCTGCGAGCCAATACAAAGGCAAATGCAAAGTCGACAGCTGCTGCTATCGCCGCAGAGATCGAGGCTCAGCAACAGAAAAACAAACAAGCAAAGGTTTCAAGCAAGAAGGATTCTACAGCAGCAAACACAACAAAAGAGGCAACAACGCCGAAAGAGGCAGCAGCACCTTCTACAAAATCTCAGGAGCAAAAGCAACAACAACAACAAAAGCCAAAGGCCGTCTTGAAGCTTGGCAATGGCTCGGCACAACAAAAGTCTGGTGCTGTCCAAAAGTCGTCCAAGAAATCTGCTGCTGGATCGGATAGCGAAAATGATGGCGAGGACGAGTACGACTCTGATGACAATGAGGATGAGGACGATAGTGAAGCTGATGACGAGGAGGGAGATGAAGACGACGATGATTTGGAGGGAATCGAAAAGCCTACCAAGAGTATGTGTTCCTTTATGATTATGATCTTAAAGCGAGGTCTTGACTGTCCATGCAACTGTAACATGTCGTTAATGGTAATTTTTATATTCTTTTTTGTTGCTGATAGAGCAATCCAAGAAGAATACAGAGGAAAGCATGGCAGAGGCCATGTCCAAGATTCTTGGTTCTACACTCCGCAAGGCTGATGCTTCCCAGCCAATTCTGGCAAAGTCGCGTGGTATTGAGAGGAAGATTGAGGAAGAGAGGCTTGAGGCAAAGGCTCGCAAAGCTCTGTCTATGGAGAAGAAGCGTTCGATGAACAGGGATCGAGTTAAACCAGACTACACAGGAATGGAGTATGAGAAGAAACTGCGCAAAGTTGCTACTCGTGGAGGTAAGAAACGTGGCTTGTCGTGTATGCAAGCGTGAAATTAGGGGATGTTAGAGTAGATCAAAGGTGTCTCTAACTTTTATCCATTGAATGCTACAACTTTCTTTGTATAAATATAGTGGTGCAACTGTTTAATGCCATTAAGGCTCAGCAAAAGGTGACAGAGAACATTACAGACAAGATTGCACCTATCGGTGCTACTGCCAAGGAGAAAGGTATGCTTTCTTTCGATGAACCAGGACTATCAAAGGATGATTAAGGGAAATAGATAAGATACTTACCACCTTTGAATTGTCTCTTACTCCTATAGTTGCCAACATGACGAAGGCAAGTTTCCTGGATCTACTGAAGTCAGGAACCAAAGTTGCGGCTGTTTAATTGGAGTTTACAACGCTTTGGACTGGATAGTCTGCATCTCATCTTGAAACATAATAAACGCCCCCCTAAAGCCGAAAATCATTGGACCTCACGGTGTATCACTTGGCCTTTTGACACCATACTCATCCTAGTCTAGAAACAGGCTCAGGTCAGTGGTGATATTTGTCTGGACTACGTAGAGTATACTCTTGGAACAATTGGCAGAGTGTCTGCAATGAACAGGCAAACAACTTGGTCGAATGTGTTTAATATTGCCGCAAGAGAAAAAGGCGTGTGTATATTTTTGTTTATTTTGACAAGCATTATTTTAGCAGGATATTGTGTAAAAACGGGTCCTCGTAACTACATCAGAAGATTAGCCGCGCCGCCGTGTAATCGATTCATGTAGCTGTGGAGCTGACATTAGGACGCTTACTACTCCCACTCATATTGCTGTAATAATGACCCGGATCAGTAGCTCCGACCTTGATTGTTCCATCCAATGAGGACAACAATGTACTTACGAGTGGGCGCGCGCATGTCTTTTCTCGGGGCTTCATCAACATTACGACGGGCTGCCCAATATTCTTCCTTGTACTTATATCAGTATGTATATATTTTTTGCTTTCAGTATTTTTTCAATGACTGCTGACATTTGACTCTATTTATTCACTTTCTTCGTCCTCTTCGTTACCGTCATCGTGCTTTCCGTATACCGCTTCGGATTTCTTATCAGCAAACGATGGCGGTAGATTGGCTGTATACATGGCGTCCGAAAATCTGTCACCTCCAACGAGAAGCAGTTCCTCTAGTTTGGCTTTTTCGAAGCTGATCTGTCGTTGGGTGTATAGCCGTAAGGCGCGGAACAGATCCTCTGTACTCTGAAGCCGGTATTCAACCAATTCCTTTTGTACAGTATCAGTCACCTGGTCCATCCTAGTCTTCATGTTGCCTTCAAACAGTATAGCCTAATGAGAGAAAAAAAACCGAGAATGAGCTGAGGGTGAGTAATGTATCCTGTGCAGAAAGCATTACAAGTAAAGCACCTTGTGATAGTGTTCAGAATAGTGTTGATAACATACGTCATCCAAGTCATCAATACTGTCTGTGACCTTGTCTGGGTTGATACTAGTTGATGATCGAAGTCGCTCCATGATCTTGCGCTTATTCTGCGTACTCTTGGCTGCTGCCTCGTACTCAGATACAACCGATAGTCGATAGTCCAGTGTCTGGGTTAGCGTTTGCACATGTTGCAACTTGTAATCTAGAAAACCTGCCATAACCGCCGTATCACCTCCAACCTAAAAAGGATTATCAAAAAAGTGGGTGTGAATTAGCATATAATAGTGATATGAGTTTACAACCCAACAGAGCTGAGACGCTTGGTTTTGTTAGGTGCATGTACTACTCTACCTGGGCTTTACTGACTTTTGCGACACCATCCACAGGTTTAGAAAGTAGTTTGAATGTCCTATTGTCGTAAGAAGCAAGTGGATTAGGATTACTGATGAAAAGGTCGAGTCTATGCCATTCAGAATCTGATAAAGCAAAAGAGCGGTTGAAGCGTTGTTGTCTTTCTACCTTGAGAACTCTGGGTCTTCTTCAGTATTCGCCCATGCTGATGCCATTCCTGCTAGCTCGAGCTCTTTAGAACTATAGTCTGAAAAACATTAAGCATGAGAAATGTATTGCGGTCAATATTTGAAATAGGAGTAATTATGAAACTGCTAGTCAAATCATAGCATACAAAAAAAAGTGATATATTCATGCTTACCTCGCCTTGCCTTGATCTCTCTATCAAGAGATTTGATGACAGCCTGTAGTGCAGTCTCGGCCTTGGATGCTGCTACCCGCTCCTCTTCGAATTCGTCATCAGTCTCCCCGTCACTGGACGATCCATAGCCGAATCGACTTGACACACCAAAGCTGAGGAACCTGCCAAGCGAGGTTTTGGATCGGGAAGCCGAATTATGGTAATACTGTTGCTGTGGCAGGAATCCGTATTCGCTCTCAATAAACATTTGGAGCTCATAGTCGTGTGACAGAATTGGGTGTTTACTGATCCTGTTCAAGAACGTGCGGATAGCCTCAATGTCGGACAGACTGATCAATGAGCGTTCAGGTGGTAGGACAGGAACTATTGTTTCTGGATGCTCTGCTACGAGGTGTTCACGTAGTCGTACAAATTCTAGGTAAGAGCGGGTAATATTCTGGTACGAGCGACGACGGTAGCGTGGAAAGTTGGTCTACAAAATATGAGGACAAAGACATACATTGAGTTATTTTTCTCAGAATACGAAGAATGGATGTTATGAAAAGCATTGGCGCTGTCGAAGCGATGTCGTTAGAATAGTTCCTTACTTGAACATTAAGCACAAACATGCCATCTTTGGCGCGGCGGTCGGTATCTGGGACGGTGATATGAAGGTATAGTGGGGCCTTGATCCGTGATGCATCTACTCGCTGACCATCATAGTTCAAGTCGCGCCGTCGAGCGCGTGGCGAAGGCGGACTGGTAAACAAGCCATCGTCATAGCCGTTACCACGCGAGTTATCCTGGCTCTTTGGAAGGAAGGAACTACTGGAAGCTGGTGAGGGTAGCGAGCTATTTGGTTCACTTGCCGGATGGGCACGATGCTGGGTTGCTGGTGAAATAGTTGGGAACGAAGCGATGGTGTTCCGGTTCGAGTTATAAAACGTATTAGCATTTTTAGGTAGCTGATGGTTAGGTGTTGATATTGGCGACGAAGATGACGAAGGATTAACTACACTGCTGGGCCTCGGCACTGTTGGATTCGAAGATTTTGGTGGTTCAACATGTGGCAGCGAACTAGAAGGTGGAGGATGACTGGTTGCTGTAGTGTTCAACGGGGATGTCGACGGAGATTCGATCGAATAGGGTTGATACGAATAGCTGTCTGTCGGTGGAGAGGAGGAGAGCGGATCGGCTATCCCACCAATGACCTTGGGCCGGTCGTTACGAGACGTGGCAGCGGTAGTATTAGCTTGTCTTTTCTTTGTCGCTATCGTCGTCGTCGTCGTCGTTGTTGTTGTCGAGGGAGTAAAAACGGCTGAATTGGATCGGGGTGGTTGTTTTACATCGCTCTTGGATAGAGGAGTGGCTGGTTTCGAAGTAGAGGTGGTGCTGCTAGGACTCGACTTTCGTTGCTGCTGCCTCTGCTGCTGTCGTTGTTCTTGTCGCTGCTCGTGCCTTGGTGTGGGGTGTGACTGCAGCAATGGGTTGGACGACAGTGTGAGCGGATCGGCGCCATGGCTCACGTTGGACACATTGGACACAAACGCGTCCGAGGTAAGTGGGTCTAGAAAAGGCGTTTTGGACATTATGGGAGCATGGAAGGATTAGGAATAATGCATTCTTTGCATGGCACCACACATTCAGCTGGGCACCTCTCCCTACATGGCGTGATCACTGTCACTCGCGCACTTGCAGTGAGAGGTGTTTCCCCTCCCGCGAGCGAGAGGGCAGGTGACTGCTCGTCCTCCCTCGAAAAAAAGAAAATGGCATGCCGAATTCTACTACAATTTGCCTGGAGCCTGAGGCAAGGGGGAGAGGGAGAGGACAAGGAACGTGGATACTTTTTGTTTTCTCCAAAAAAAACCAGCTTGAAAAGGCACACATCTCGCGAGTGAAGGAACATGAGACGGACACTTGCGCGAGTGTGCAGTCCTTTTCTTATTTTAACGAAACAGGATGAAAATCCAAAACGGTCATTTAGGCATATTTGCTCAGGTGAGAAAGTTTCTTCTTTCCAAAGTGTTGCTGCAACATTCACTATTACAACCAAGAGGGAAGAAAGAAGCTGAAGAAACAACAGCAGGGGAGGATGAGGAGGTAATAGCGTAGAGCAACGCGCAACCATTTTCCCCCTTATTTTCACTTTTCTCTTACTGTTGTCGGCTGGTCTCTGTTTCTGCCCATTTTTTTTATTAGAAATTGCAAAAATATGATGGTGTACTATCGATCACAGTGCCTTCTGATTGGTCAGACGCGACTTTTTTTGCGACCTTTTTGGTGTTGGCCGACAGCCAGGGACCACGGTTCACCCGAAGATTACCATGGGTCAAGTGCTGGTGCCCCTACCCCTAGGCCGACCATGTGGGCCCAGGCAGATAGCCCATTGTATGCAGAATGGCACCCTTGGTCATGGGGCATGATACTAGTAATGGAGTCATGACGGTGGCTTGGGGTACAATGCGCGTGTCCCCGAGCTCCAATTTTTTTTCGATGCTCGAAGAAAAATTTTTTCTCAATTTTTTTCAAGCACGTCCGCTGACTGGGAAAAAATACGCGTTTTTCTCTGATTTTTGAGGGGGAGGAGGATTGAGCCAAAAAAAATTGTGTGGGACACCCCGTCCTCTCTCTCAGCCAACCTCATTCCCTCCTTTCTGCCTCCCCCCTCCTATCTGCTCGCCTTCGCTTTTTTGCTCTTTGTTTCTCAAAGGTACTCTAATCGTGCTGCCTGGATTGGACTCGGGCCTACTTGCCTTTTTTCCCTCGCCGCCTACCTGCTCGTGTTTTATACCATATATAAGCCGTCCGTCGCCGGCCACCTATTCTGTTTCCCTTTTCTTCCTTTCCTTTCCTTCCTAATAGTCCCCTCATCTTCCCCAAGAACCCTTCCTCTCATTCCCTTCCCACTTTTTTCCCACACACTTTC
This sequence comes from Actinomortierella wolfii, assembly GCA_016098105.1. Classification (NCBI taxonomy): domain Eukaryota; kingdom Fungi; phylum Mortierellomycota; class Mortierellomycetes; order Mortierellales; family Mortierellaceae; genus Actinomortierella; species Actinomortierella wolfii. Next base: position 24,280 of record JAAAIY010000200.1, read on the forward strand.
ATCTACATCACAATGGCCAAGGAAAAGACTACCAAGAAGGTCAAGAAGCTGTCGCCCTACAACAAGTTCATGAAGGAGCACCTTGCCAAGGTCAAGGCCGATAAGCCCAGCCTGTCACACAAGGAAGCTTTCAAGGAGGTCGCTGCCATGTGGAAGACCGCCAAGGAGAACCCTGTTAACCAAGCCAAGTAAAAAAACAAGCGATGCAACAAAAGAAGTGAAGACTTGAAGACCTCTGGTCTTTATTTCTTTTTCCATCGTTTTATTTCTCGCGTTTTTTCTTGTTCAAAGTATATTCTCTTCCGTGTTTGCTCTCCTTTGTGGGGGGTCGAAGTTCTGCAAGTCGAAAAGGGTGGAAGGATTTCTCGAACACAGTTCATCGATAAGATGGTGTTCTGTCAACAGTGGAATATCGGCAAGATAATGATGGGATGATGTGGTTCGCCCTTTCGCTTTTTTCTGAATCTACCATCCTATAGTATGTTAGGACAGAAGACAGGATCCACCATAGTTCTTCTAGTCTCCACGTTTCTCCTTGTTTTGCTGCTGTTTTACTCATCGTCGTTACCTTGTTTGTCTGTCCCTCATACTCTTTCTTGGTCTTTGCAAGCCTCTTCCCCCCATCCCTTCCCCTTCTGTTTGTAATAGTCTTTCTGTATAGTAGGCGCATATAAACCTATGCAATGTCCACCAAAAAATTGTTTCTGCTAGAAATATGTTTTTTTAAGAGTTGCTTGTAAAATCTCGTCGTCAAGCACGCGCCATTTGTAGGGGTATGTGTGTCTGTTCTGTCTATGGTTGGATGTGATGGAATCATCCCTTTCCTCGGAACTGAATTGTTCCCCGACCGACGTGATCAACTCTTCAAAAAAGAAAAATGCAGCCATCATGATGAAAATATGTCGGGCAGGGTGTGCTCACTGTACCAAAGTTTTTCGTTCTTTATGCCCGCTCATTTTCTTTCCGGCTTCTCTCACACTACACTGCATCAGATCTGTTAAACTTGGCCGAACAAGTTTTATGCATCGGAATTGGACCTTGCAGAGAAACAAAAAAAAAAAACAAACTTGCAGAGATTCCTGTATGGAGGAGAAGGGTAAAGTTGAGAAGGGGACGTTAATACAGAACCAGGATTTTTTTTTATTATCTTTAATATCCACAACAACAAGTATGTAAGAAAAGCCCAAAAGGAGGTTCCCTTTTTCGTATTTTCCCTGTATTTAACCGTGCCTTTTTTGCACAAGTTTTGACAGAATGTACTGTATTTTGAGCGACTTTAACCTTGGGCATTGGCTCTGATCTTTATCGCGTCATGCTTCCATCCCATTCGAGACTTGTACGTTTTTTTTTTGCTCTCACTCTTGTGATAATCAGTACATACAACATACCATCCAATAGGCAAGGAAAGTACGTTACATGGCTGAAATGAAGAGCGTTTTGGCCTTTGAAGACCCAAGTTTGCTTGAAAGGGCTATTAGCTAAAGTACATACACACACACGTCTGCGACTGACATGCGTGAATGTATCTCGAATATGGGCATGACTCCAAGCTCTTTCCTCAAATGATTCACAATGCTTTTTCTTGTATACAATTTGGGTATTCACTAGCCCTGTCCTACCTTTGAACTCTGCTCAGTTTTTTATTTGAGACATAGTATATGTTGAAAACAAGGAGGCCCATTCAAGCTTGCACTCAACTAGCCTCATCACAATAGTCAATCTTGAGACTTTTCTTCGTCATCCTTCTTCTATTTTGGTTGTCAATATTATTATTAATGAAGTTGGGGTGGGTCTTTTCTCGAACTAAAATGTGCGCAGGCTTTTTCTTAGTCAGCTCTTCCAAAGTTTTTTTTTTTTTTTTTTTTTTAAATTTTATTGTTTGTATATATGTTGTGCACATCATACAAAATGAAATGTTTGCGCAAAAAAAGTAGGAAACATACAGACGTTATAGACGCCGAAGACTTCTCTTTTTTCCTTGGTCGAGTGGCATAGCAGTAGCATATTGAGAGGACATTGGGGAATGTGATGTGGTCAAGCCAGTCAGTGTTGTTGTGGGCCAATAGTCACGTTGTAGAAAAGAGCCGAGGTCATGACTATTATTCTCATAACCGCCAGTTTGTAAAGGGCCAGGAAGAATCGGTTGGTGATGATGTGACACAGAGCCTCTTGAACTTAGTTTGTTCTCGTGATATTGTTGTTGGGCAGTAGGCTTGCTAGACAAATGGGTGCTTATAATGGCATGGGTATGATTCATACTAGCTATTGCTGAGCCTGCTGTAGCTGTTGTTATTGTTGTTGTTGAGAGAGTATCGGCAGCCTTATTAAGTGCGGTCGTAACAGACAGTGTGCTCTGAGAAGGGTGCTGTTGTTGCTCGTCGGTCGAGAGCTTGCGCTTCTTGTGTGATCGCATGGGACATGGAATACAGCTATTGTTCAATCGTGACAGCGTTGAGGATGATTCAAGGGTGGGTGATGCCATCGATGGAACGGATGAGTTCGTAAGTAGAGCCGAAGTAGATGGCGACGAAGAGGAAGGCGCCATAGTTGTGGTTAATGTAGTAGACTTTGCTGATACTACACTGTGCTGGTGCTTTTCACTCGATCCTTCATTTGCTGTGTCACTCGCGGATGGTGTTTTCCTGTTGTCTTCGTTTTGGATCTCCACCTTTGGACTGTCGACAGCCATTGGAACAACTGATGCGGCATCAGTCTTTTCAGACTCTGCTTTGCCGTCTGATACTGCCGAGGAGGGTTGGACAGCAGGAAAGATTTCTTTTCGGGGAGCCTGCGCATGGATCTCAGTCATAATTCGCGCGTGTTTTGCATAGTCTTCGTATCGGACCAGCAATTGTCGCCCTGCTTCTTCGTTCAAAGCTGATTCTGGATTTGGGACAATCAACAAGCATTTGACCACCTAAAAAAAGATAATCCATCAGAACGTTGATTTGAACTGATTTAGACAGCAGTTTGAACGTTGCTTTCATCATGGGGAGGGGGAGAGGATCAAGGGTTTGTGAACAGAGCGTGTTCTTGTAAAATTTAACTCCACACATAAAAAAAGTGATAACAGTTCTTACCAGCAAAATGTGCCTGATGCCGAGCTCCTTCTTCCAATCCTTCTTGAGTGTGTTGACGCAGACATCTCCCTGAGGGGAAACGTTGGGATGAAATATCTTTGTCAAAAAGTAGCCTTTTGGACAAGAAAACAAGAGCAGAGGTGAAATGATTAAAGTCTAGTTCGTCTTATCCCGCGTCCCCCTTTTAAGGCATAAACATGGCAATATTGCTGGTGCACGTACATTTTGGTGGCGAATTAGGGAAATCAGGCGAGAGTTGAATGCGTATGCGAAAGCAGCCTCCTTCGTAAGGCGTCCCTTCTATAAAACAAAAAACAAAAACAAAAAAAAAACAAAAGCGTGGGGAAGAGACAGAGCCATCCACAGGTACGTGTCAGTGACAAGTTCATTTGGAATGAAGGGAGCAGGCCGCCTACCATGATATTTCTCTGAAACACCATTAAAATCATGCTCAAGTGTTCAGGGGAACACATACCAGGTCCCAAGATCCAAGCCTGGATGTCAGTGATTGAGTCCTCGTTCAGAATCAATCGGATCCCTTCTGGTGGGTCGTCAAGGATAGCATAGAGCTCTCGCGTGACCTTGCGGACCGCGGCAGGGGATATGGCGTTGTCCATTGTTGTTTGAGATGGAATGCAAAGAATGTAGCCAAATGTGAAAAGCAGTTTTTTTTCTTTTTACTTCCAAAGCAACAAAAGTGCTCTCGCCAGGCGTGCGTCTTATTGTAAATAGAGCACGACTAACGTACCAAATAGGCTGGAAGGGTGCAAAGAGTTTGCAGAACGAGGGTAAGTTTTCCCAAGGTGCTTTTTTTGGCGGCACATACCAACCTTCAACCATGTAGTATAGAAGAGTGTGACTGCTCAGCCACAACCCATAAACACGGAACCTGATCGTGCCTCCGCTCGGAATCAGTTAACCTGCTCCACATCACCTTTGACGACACATTGGCAATGGCATCAGCACTTTGGCGCATCGCCCCGCGGGCAGCTCAGCGTAGGAAGAATTGCTAGCTAGGAATGCGGCCTAGAGATTTGTATGCATGTATACTCTTTGAAAGGTCCGCTTTATCTGACGCTGACGGGGCTGCTATCTTCTTTTTTTTTATGTCATAGTCAACACGCTGACCAGATCATTCACAACCGCAAGTGCAGTTGCACTGGCTCGCAACCGCCCAAGCTCTGCACGGTTGCGTGTCCCAGGAATTGAGGGCCCACAGGATGTTCACAACCTCTCAGAGATTCACCCTTTGCTGGATCACCAGCCCATTGTCACCAACCAGGAGGGCAACTACGCTCTGGATACACCTCGCCTGTGGCCACAGGACCCACCACTGGATCACATGTTGAAGAACCAGGCCGACGACGATGTGGACGAGTCATCGCTCCCCCATGGACTGACAGCTTCTGATCTGCGCAGATTCACAAAGAAGGCTTTGATCGTTAAGCGGACATCCAACATGACAACGGCTGGCAAGGTTCCCAGCATGTATGCCATGGTCGTCGTCGGCAATGGACAGGGAATTGCTGGCTATGGTGAAGGAAAGGATGACGAAGTTGCACGCGCTGTCCGCAAGGCTACCAACCGTGCTCTGCGGAATCTCCAGGTCTTTGACCGCTACGACGATCGCACCATCTATCACGATATCGACCATAAATTCCACGCCACGAAGATCCAGTTCCGCTCTCGGCCACCAGGTACTCTATGGGTTTTTGGTAGTGCAGGCAGTTGCAGAAAAAAAAAGCTTTGCAAAGTGATTTCATGGATACTCATCTTCACAAAATTGATCTACTCATTAGGTTTTGGTAACCGCTGCAACCATTATATTCACGAAATCTGCAGCTGCATCGGCATTCTGGATATCAGTGCCAAGGTGTGGGGCTCACGTAACCCAATGAATGTCATCAAGGCTACTTTTGAGGCACTGCAAAAGCAAAAGCTGCCCGAAGATATTGCTCGCGGTCGTGGCAAGCGAATGGTCGATGTTCAACACACATACTACGGTGCCAGCGAGTAGACAATCTTTGAGAAGCAGTTGGTCGTTTTCGTCTCAATTCAAGGGCGGTGATAGACAGGCGCCAAAAAAGAGAGTGTGCTGCAGGAGGCGGCAAAAAAAAAAACAGTACAACCCCAGCATTGTAGACTTGTGTTCTTTTATTCTTTCAATATTACCTGTTATTATTTCAAACATCTACAGCTACCCAGAGTGCTCTTTTGTCATACACTCTTTGAGATCTACTCGCATATGGGGCGGATTGCGACGATTGGGTTTAATCCGCATGTCATTTGTGGTTCGACAGGTCGAGTTGGAGCAGGAGATATTTCACTCCAGACAAGGCTCAATAGTGATCCCTTCTCTTCATTACCCATATACGAGGCATATAGATGAAGCGAAATACCATGGATGATGAATATTCTAGCGGGAAGATTTCTGTCTAGGCTGTCAAAGAAAGGTGACGCTACCGCTTTGTTGATGTCATCTTTAATGTTCAACCCCAGCCATCAACCCTAGACAGGGGGTCAGGATGAAGGCATTTCCGGAAGACCACCTTTATGCTGCAGCTTATCCGGCGACTGTCGCTAGTATTTTGGGTATCCATGAGCTTCTGCTTGCATCAGAGATAGGTGGCGCTGGAATATGGCAGGAGAGGAGACAGAATGATTGAGAAGTGAGGGAGAGATTTGAACGCTATTTTTTTTGGCGCCCACTGATATTTTTCGTTTCCTTTTTCTCACTCAACCACTTCTCACTACCATAACCCTCTCTCAAAAGACATTGCCTAAAAGCAAGGACATCTTTCATTGGCAGTAAGAGACTTACTTTTCGTTTGCATTCGAGCCTCTCATTTCCAGTGGCAACAACAACCTCATGTGTCATGGGATCAGTGCAGGACCAGTTGACCCCCCTATGAGACACTATTTGCTCCGCTCATTCACTGGAATCAGCTTTCAGGAGTTACACCAAACAAGTTGATCTGCAAAGGGGTCAAAAATAGTTTCTTTTCACTTGCGTCTCAAGGCTACCGCTATCGATGGAGGAGACGAACCATGGATATAGTTTAGGCGCACTCCAGGCTACTTTCTCTTGGGCGGAGACAATCCCTTTCAAGGATTTTTCTTGTCGCGTCAGAGTGATGTATCTCTCTCAGCAGCTTTTTTTGCGTCTTCTGGTTAACCTTGTATTTATCCTCAACATGCCTCTGGCCTTTCCAAATAGTTACAAGATACCCTTTTTCTACTATTTTTGTCTTAACAAGGACTTAGCCTTTCAGGAGCAAGTGTTGAGGCACATAATCACTACCCACGTGCAGGCACAAGAGGCAAGTCTGTATTTTCTTTATGATGTCCACTCTTTCACAGAGATTTTCTGCTCTGACGGTCCCATGTGGCTGCAGTGACATTGACAGGAGGCAAGGGGACAAAAAGCAACGAAGCGGAAATCAGCTCCTTACAAGAGCCACTGGCAGTGAGCACCCCATTCTTACCGTGGGGATGTGGTGGAAAAAAGAAAAAGAACAGAGGAATCAAGTGGTTCGTACCCCTCTCCAAAAAAGCCTGGCTATGGGAGTGCATTAGCGGTGGTAGAGAGAAGCCATACTCTGAAGCAGACATTGTCGTGCTCTAGGATGATGTATACTGGAGGAGAAGGAAGACTATCGTCCTTCTTCTTTGATGTACGATTTTTTTTTTACTGACTTGCCAAATCTCAGGATACTATCATATTTCAGCACCCCAGAAAATAAGGAGACCTTGGATTACAGCAGCGCACCCCACAGACCAGTCTTTTTTTCGCCATCATTATAAAGGATATACAACCTTAAATATAGACAACGGGAGACGATGGATGTTTACCTGGAAACCATATGACAGTGGCATATTCTTCAATACCATCGATACAAAGACTCTTGGGAAGATTACTTTCTGTTGTTATTTCAACAAGTTGTAGTACTATACTACATGGATATTTTTTCTAGTTGAGCAATATGACATTCTCCATGCCGTGAAGTTTGAGACTTTGCAAAGACTAAGAAGACTGAAGGGAAAAAGCGGGCTAAGGGCATGAGAAGGAAGAGGGAGAAAGCACAGTTTCTGGGATGAGAAGACCCATCTCAACTAGGTTAAGGGCCAATCATCGCTGGCGCTGCGGGTACGCAAAAAAAATATAAGTGTTGGACAGTGAGATTATATTTTTCTTCTCTCTCTTTTCTTCATATCAAACCCCTCTCTCCCCCTTTGTCTCTCTTTCACATCTTTTGCGCCAGCGGACAAAATACACCCAATCCAGGACAACTCAAGTATACGTTTGAAAGTCTCATCACAGGCATGGAAACTTCACTTCCCTCCGAGATCTTACAACCTGGGGCATGCCTTTGTTTTGCGAAGATGTGACATCATATTTTCCTTTTTCCAACATATTTTCGACGGCTGTAGATGGATATGATTACTTTTGGAGGACCAAATCTTTGTTTTGTCTGCGGCGAAAGCATGATAGCGAGATGACTTGATGCTGTTTTCAAAGCGTAATCAACAACAAAGAGGAGAGACAAAGGTTGCGAAAGGATGTTTAACTTTTGGAGGAGCGGGACTTGGGGTTTGGTCTAAGAAAGACGGATACTTCGTGCGGATACATCTAGCAGTGTCTTTGGTTATACGCATACGTTTTATTGAATGTGTCCATAGAGTGTTAACAACCCTGCTTTCTTTGACGTTGTCTCTATCTTTAGCATACAACGGATTCTTTCATTGCTGTCGTTTCATCAACCGGGGCTGACGTGAGGCAAGTATATAATTTGCCATCTTGGCATCCAGTGGAGGATGTGGACAGTCTTATACGAAAGGAGATTATCCCCGGAGTTCCTCTAGAGTCTTTATTTATCGATACAGAGCTGAGGATATGTAGAGAATCACCCGATGCCCAACGTGGAGAGGACTATTTCAGTGAGGCAGTAGAGACAGAATATACAGCTCCAGAGGTTGTTTCTTGAATCTTGATTGCTTTGGAGTGCCAAGAGGCAAAGTCCGACGGGAAGAAGAGGTTTTGCGCCATTTTTGTTCCATTTCGTCTTTTTATCTTTCGTGCCCAACTAACCTAACACCCCTTTCATGTTAATGTTCACACAATCCGTAGACACCCGCACTTTGACTTGATCGCTGCCAGTATCGTGCAGCATATTCGTTTATCCAGCCCAAATTTTTTAATCTGTTAGCCACAAGGAAAAAAAAAGTCGACTCTCTTTTTTCATGGCGGTACAAATGGATGACTATGCAGTGCGTGTCACGGGATCAAGCGCCCCTTCCCTCCAGCCAGATGAAGTTGATGTTTCTGGTGGTTCCGTTCCGTCGGACAATAGGTTGTACAAGAGCGGCGAATCTTTGGCTTCATCAACCTCCTCGTCCAAAGCATCTATCACAACGATTCCAATGTATTTCTCCCCAACCAAGCAGTCTATACATACCTCACAGCCAATACACATGGACCCATCACAGGACCGACAGGCAGATCAGCCTGCAGTTGTTGCACCCGGCTCACAATCTAATGGCAAGATCGATTTATCCACGTCAGCGGGCGAGGATCGAAGTCAACCAGCACAACGGCTGGTGGTCCGTCTTGACCTGCGGAAGATCCATACTCCAAGAAAGGGCGACACCAAAGGCGAGAAAAAGGCCGTATACTCAAAACCGGCCCCATCAGCACGAACACTCAGGCAGCGACCGGAGCCCCCTGTCCACCAAGTTACGCAGGCAAAATCAAATTCGAGTGCTTCCATTTCAACAAGGAGCTCTCAAACGACAGAAGTATCTCGCTCGAATGGAAATAGTGCAGGAACAGGCAGTGATAGCTCAGTTGGTGATGGAGTGAGTAATGTCAGCTCAGCGTCACTAGCGCGCACACCTTCTGCGACATCGTCATCAATATCAACGACGGAATCGACACGGACTGCTGTTCAAAATGCGAAAGGGAGCGATAAAGGAGTGGAAACTTCACCAAAGACAAAGAAGAACGAGGACGTTCATAACAGTGCTGGATCTAGCATGTCTTCCGAAGCAACGACATTAATACCAGCTGTGAGAAAACGGACAAGGTCTTCCAGTGAAGGGCCAGACAAGAGGCAGGCTGTAGCAATATCATCGTCAACAACAACATCAACAAAAACAATATCAACAACAGGGTCACCACGAACAGTCGAAGAGTCTCGTTCCAAGAGAAGAGGGCGGCCGTCAGTGTCAGATCGGTCAGCATCGCAAGGGCAAGAGAGTTCATCACCTTCTTCATCAGCGCCCAAGACGTCCGCCCCTGTACTCCGAGGACGGCCATCTCAAAAGTTGTCTGTGCTAGCAAAGATGGCCCAAAAACGTGATCATCCAGGTCCAAATATTTCAAAACAAGATATCTCTGTTACAGGAGACGACTCTGCCATAAAGGTAAAGAAAATATCGCTGGATTTTTTTTTCGTCATGACAAAAAGTTATTTTTTTCAATGTTTACTGTCAGTGTTCACATGCAATGGACAATGTTTACGAACTGGAGTTTTTTTTTTTATTTCCCCCTCCCAATATATTTGTTTCTTATAGCATAATAATGACTATTGTGAATCTTGTAATGAGCTCGGTCAATTTATCTGCTGCGACGCCTGTCCGAAAGCGTTCCACTTTTCTTGTTGTCAACCACCAGTGGACCCTAATGATCTACCCGACGAGTTTTACTGTGTGGAGTGCAGGGCACGAATTGTGAGTATTCCTCGTTTTATTCAGCTTAACACCATTTAAACAAAACTTGTGATACTGTTGGGGCGGAAATTAACAAGGGTTAGCCCACTTTGACCTCATTATTTTGACTAAAAACTTAGCACCCACCAAAGCCTAACCGTCCAGGACTCTTCAAGCAATTATTGGATAACATGGACCGAATGAACCCCAAAGCATTTGCTCTGCCTCAGGACATTCGGACATATTTCCGTGGGGTGGTGACGAATAGCGATGGAGAGTATTCGGATGCGATTGACTACAAGCCAACATCAAAACGACATAGCTCGAACACGGGCACAAGCCTTTCGGTCGAGGAGGATCCTTTACACTTGCGCGATGCAAATGGCCACTACAAGGCCTGTTTCCGGTGTAACAAGACGGCGCTAGGACGGCAGATGATCCGGTGCGATCACTGTCCACTTTATTGGCATCTCGATTGCTTGTCACCGCCACTGGCACATCCACCACCCAGCACACGAAAGTGGATGTGTCCGAACCATGCCGATCATGTTATTGTATGTTGATCAATTTGTATCATGCGTGGATATCGATTGTGGTACAATGCAAAAAAAAAAAGATTGATGGACATTCACTAATTTAGAAACTGTTCTTACACACATACAACCTTTTTTTATTTTAGCCGAAGAGACGGAAAAAACGGAATCCCATCCCTGTTACATTATCCACACCGTTAGCCAGGAATGATGGCGACATCGAGGTACTCAGCGACGGTTCGGATTTTGATGAGCGGCTGATATTACTGGATGACGGCCGTCAAGTCAGCAGTAGGAATGTGATCTATCGTGTACCTGAGCATGGCATCAAGCTTGGCTTTGTTCAAAAATGTCGTCAAATTCGCCAACAGCAACAGCAGCAGCAAGAAAAGATGAAGAGTCAAATCGGAGCTGGTTCCTTTGGTGTTGAGGAGGATGCCATGTCGACGGATGATGGCGAAATGGATGATAAGGCTGATGATCACGATACCAATATCAACTTTCGACGGCTGATCGCTGTGGCAGCGCTTGAGATGAGGGAACCAGGAGCCAGTGATCTATTGTCAGCACTGGTATCACCAAACATGTCATCATCATCATCGTCATCAACATCCTCGGCGAATGCGACGCACGCAATATTAGTTCAAGACGCTGTACTTCAAAAGCTTGATAGCAAGGAGGAGCAGGACGAGTATCTCCAATTCCGAGCCTTTCAACGGATGGTTCGCGAGCAAGGCGCCAAAAACTTGGTGCGTCGGCTAGTGAAGGAACATGAGGCGCAAAAGGCCGAGGCGGCTATGGAAGGCTTATTGAAGATGGGAGAATCTTCTTCCTCTTGAACGAGATGATGATGATAACACTGGAGAAAAGAGGAGAAAAAAAACAAAAGAGCCCCTTGTAATTTTCATATACTACAACTTTTCTTTTACTGCTACAGCATCACTGGGTACATATTTTCCTGTAGCGTGATATACTTTTTTTCTTTGTTTTCATTTCTTTCTTTCCTGTAGATTAGCTTTGGACACGGACCATTAAACCCTTATTGCATATATCATGGCATTTTTTTCTCAATCATTGTCGCAATTACAGTTTGAATAGTTGGTATATTTAGTTATAATTAAATGATAAAAAAAGTGTATTGTGGTATAGATGCTACATGATAGAAAAGATGGCAGTGGAGAGAGAGAGAGAAGAGAGAGTGGAGAGAGGAGGGTTCAGTCAACCTCTTAGGAGGACTCCTTGTTCTGCTGCTGTTTCTTCTGGCGTTCACCCAGAGCGATCTTCTTGATCAACAACGAAGCAATGAGACCAACGCCCGTCATGACAGTGGACAGGATGAAAAAGTTGCGCAGGCCAATGACAAACGCGTGCAGGACCACGCCACGCTCGTCTTCGGGTAAAGTGTGGATCGCGCTGATATTGTTGGCATACTCTGAAGCGCCAGCTGCGGAGAGCGAGCTCTGGATCATGGCGCTACCGGCAGCAATACCCATCGTGCCGCCCAGCGTACGCAGGAATGTCCAGACCGAGGTGGCAAGGGCAATGTCGCGCTTATCTGTCAGCTGAGCGTGGACGCCCAACAGCAAGGTGTTGACAGTCAGTCCCATGGAAATGCCCTGAGGCACCAAGATGCCAAGGGCTTGACCCCTCGAAGAGTTTTCGTCGAGCATGATCAACAGGCCAGAGGAAAGAGTACCGAGCGCAAATCCGCTGACGATGAATTCCTTGTACGTGTTGAATTTGGACATGCCCAATCCAACCACAATGGCGGTGACGGAGCCGAGGACGGCGAATGGCAGCAAGTTGACACCGGATTCGACGGCCGTCGAGCCACTGACGGCTTGGAAGTAGAGCGGCAAAATGAACATGAGACCCAAAAAGACAAAGCCCTGGAAAAACACACACAAGTAGCTGAAGGCCATGGACCAAGTACCAAAGAGATGGAGAGGGATGATGGGTTTTTGAGCGACTTTCCACTCGTTAAGGAGGAAGACCACGCCGATGGCAAACCCAATGATGAGAAGACAGAGGATGGTGGCCGAGGACCAAGCGTACTTGGCATCCGCGCCCCAGTTCAACGCGAGCAGGATCATGACGATCGAAGCCACTAGAAGCGCAATGCCGGAAAAGTCGACCGTGGCCATGTTTTGGGCAAAGGTAATGTTCTTTGGCCGCCGCATGTGCAAAAACACCACCAGCAGTAGGATCGCAAATGCACCCACGGGTAAATTGATGTAGTATGCCCAGCGCCACGACACCTTGTCGGAAAACGCACCACCCAGAAGCGGACCCAGAACGGCGGCGATGGCAAAGATGAGCGCGATCAAACCTTGGTAGGTGCCACGTTCTCGAAGAGGCACAATGTCGGCGACCAGAATCATCGACAGCGCGATGATACCGCTTCCTCCCAGACCTTGGACCGCTCGAGCAATGATGAGCATCGTCATCGACTGCGCCGCGCCAGCCAGTGCGCTTCCAAGGAGGAAAACGCCAGCGGCGAATAACCTATTTTGGTTTGAATGTATGTGCGGGATACAAAAAAATAAAATGATGTTTTAGTGGCGTCGATGCAAGTACCAGCTTTTTTTTTTGTGTTTCTTCCTATTGGGTTTAGAAGGAACATACTATTTGCCGAGACCAAAATGTGGGATGTGGGAGAGTGGGGAAGGGGAGGGAAAGGAAGACAAATTGGAAAAAAAACTTACATGGATCGTTTCCGGCCAAACATATTAGAGGCAGCGCCATAGAGAGGCTGCACAGCGGTGGTGGTCAGTAAATAGGCGGTACCGACCCAAGAGATGTCAGAAAAGTTGTTGAAGGCCTTTGCCGTCGCAGGCAGTGTGGTTGAAACGATGGTCTGATCAAGAGCAGCCAAGAATAGCGTGGTCGTGATGCCGAGAAAGACGAAAAACTTGCGCCATGGGGTCAGAGGTGTTTTCGGACCAAAAGGGTTGTCTTCAGGCGATGATGGTGGTGGTGCTGGTGGTGGTGACGATGCTCGCTGTGAAGATACATCTGTCATTGGTGTTGTTGCCCCGTTTGTTATTTGAGTGTCGATCTGACGGCTCTCTTCAAGGGTCTGATCATCGTACTCTTGTTTTTCATTAGCAAACGTGGAAGGTGAAGACGAAAGGTGCGAGTTTGAATGGTCGGGTAGCCCTCTTTCGAGGTCCATTTGGGTATTCTTCTCACTAGTGGACATTGGTAGGTCGCGGTGAGGAAAGAGAGTGGGAGACAGAGAAGTAGAGTAGGGGAGAGAGAGAGTGAGAGGAGTGAGAGAAAGATAGAAAGTAAATCAATACCAAAAAGAAATAAAATTAAAAGGTAGCCAGAGTCTAAAGAGAGTGGAAAAAAAATCAAGAAGAACGACGCCCTTTTATTTATTTTTGCAACTGCGCAAATGCTATTCGTTTTCAAGGTTTTTAAGCTTTTTTTTGTTGTGTCATGAAAAAAAGCAAATGGTAGATCAAAGGTGCAGCAGTTCCCGCCAGTTGGGGCGGAGCTTGTTGCTTACTTGCCATACATACAACGGTAACCAAACGCAAGGGCAATGGACATATATCACTCTCTAGTATTCCAAGTGCCATCCTCTCTATACGTTTCTTTGTTACCAATGCCTGAATATGACGTGAAAAGAGGGTCGGTTTCGTTCCTTTACAAAGCGTGGTGGGTTCTAGCTGAGTATCCACGTTCACATTTTTTTCCTTTTCTGTCAAGAGTATCGCCAAGAGGGTATTTGAAACTCAGCTTCTCATTAGGTTGCGCCGCAAAGCATAAACATATTGGCCATGGAAAAAAAAGAGAGAGAGAATAGGCAGGGGGGAAAGCTGTACAGCCCAAAAAAAGGAGCGAAATGGTTTAGCCGCGGATAGTGTGGAAAAGTTTATGTGAGGTGGGGCTCCTCCTTTGTACAATTCTTTGGTACAATGATAGGTTGTCCATGTTACTGGGTTTTAAAACAATCAGATAGAGTCCGTATCTGGAAAGCATTGGACACACTTTCAACATTACACAAACCAAACAAAGAAGGAAAAAAAAAAGAAAAGAGAATCAGATACGCCAAGACGTGGGATTATCTAGGACATTTCCACTCGCAGACTCATGGGGCTGGCAGATTTACCAACGGCGAACGTGATCATTAGCGCTATTCTTTGGGATTAGTATTACTACTGATATTGTCCTTTCTAGTATATATCTGTATGTAGACTACCTATTGGTGCCTAGATATGTCGTTGTTTTTATGGCGTCATACGTTGCTCTTACTAGTTGACTTCATGGACGCGCTTAAGCGGCACTGTTCCTACTTACTAGGTCTACCACCTGCTGTAACGCTATATTTATCAGCACCCCTAGGCGTATCTTCTTTGTTACACTACATGTTCCACACTCCAGCCGTCTATAATGTTCTTTCCCAATCTATGATTGTGTCACATTTAATTAGAAAAATGCTGCTTTACGCTGGGTGTATCCATTATGTGTCGCTTTTAAAAAAGAGCATTTCCAGATGTCGTTCCAGTAGCGAGAATTATTGTGTGGTTGTTATAGCTATTTCAGTGATAATCGCCTGATTCGTTATCATAAATGCTATGGATTATATGCAACAAGAATGTTTATGGAATTAACACACAGTCATTTAAGAATAAGAGTACGTATACGCACGTCATTGGGCAAAAGGATTTTTTTCTTCATTTGCGTTAATCCTCGAAACAAGCATCCGGTCCTCGCTGTCTTTAGAGTTCCATGCCATTCTTAAAAATATGTAATGTAGGCCATGTTCATTTCACGCTCACTCCATTTTCGCCTTGATTACTCTATAGAGTTTTTTTTTGTCCAGATTTACATTGTCAATTGCGGCGGCTTGGGCTCGATATGTTTACCGACTACCTGGGCAGCGGTCCAAATCTATCCACCTTTCAAATTTAGGGTATTAAAAAGAAAGAATCAAGAATCTCTGGAGCCACGTACAAGTAAGTAGCTTCCATTTCCTTCATAGCTTCACTGTTTACATGCAAATGTAGATACTTTTTATAATAATATGAAAAACGAAGTCGATCGGTAAAAAAAGAAAAATATGTATTCAGTGGCTCCAGGGAAAAACAACAAGACTTTTTTTTTTCTATGCTTTCGACTCCTCGACGTAATCAGGGTTCTTCTTCAGCAGCACAAAACCTTCCAGGACAGGCGTCTGTGCCAAGTACTCCTCCGTCGACAACTCTGCACGCTCCGAGTATGCGAGCAAGACCGGTGTTGAATGTGTCTGGAAGCCAGTGATGGTCTTGGGCCGACCGGCCTGACCAACCACATCGACGGCCTGACCGACACGGACAGCCACAGGCTCAGGCTTGAGTTCCTCGTTCAGCGTGATCAGGAATCGTGGGTACATTGCAATCACAAGCGAGTAGAGCAGTGAATGGTGGCGACCAAGCACCAGCGTCTTGACATCTGTGAAGGCAAGCACCGTTGTCAACAGACCGGCAATGGCAACCGGAGACAAAATCTGACGATCCGAGTTGAGTGGGTTGATCGTCAAAGTACCCTTGCCCATGTGAAGCAGACCTTGGGCAATACGGACGATGAACAAGCAGTTGGCGTCCTTGTGGTAGTACGATGCCAGATGGCGCAACATTTGAGCGATGCGTGCATTGTTGGTACCAGCGCCAATCATACCCATGGCAAAGATGGCATTCACGGCCACCTCAACGTCATTGTCGTGCGAGTACTTGCCCAGCGTATCCAGCACCGTCAATACTGGGTTCGACGCACACAACAGACCAATGGCCAATGGTACGGCCCGACGAATCACCGGCTCGCCATAATGCATCAAGTGCGTGAACGACCGCAGCGCCATCTCCGATCCAATGTCTTCACCGAGAGCAATCAGCGCAATACCGAGCACCGCATATGCCTGGAACTCGTCATCCTCGCCCTTGGATGTGTCAATGTGGTCGTTGCAGTAATGCAGCATCCGCTGAACGCGCAACACATCACCCGATCCAGCATACGCGCAAATCTCAACAAGCACCGACGTGCGCTTGCCAATTGGATGTTCAATTGCCTTGAGTGTCTCCAGAGTCACCTCACACTGGTCCCGAGCGCCAACATACAGCAGTGCCAAACCAAGCGACATGAATCGGCTGTATGTCTCACCCAGCTGGCCTTCGCTCCGCTCGAGCATCGTCTGCAGAATAGTCGAAGTGATCTCACCATCGCATGTGCCGACAAAGACCATACCCAGAGCCAAAGCCGCAAATGATGCCAGCTCCATCGTCAAATCTGAATTGCTCACAATTGGCAACAACAGTTCCGACAACTCCTCACGTGCTGAACCTGCATAGGCCAGGCCAAGACCCTGGATAGCAGAGACTCGCGTCAATACGCTCTTCGAGTCGTCCAGGTTCTCCGACAGGACAGCCAAGGCAGGGTCCGAGCTGTTGCGGACGCCCGAGTTGACAATACCCATCGCCAACAGAGCACCTGCACGGATGTTATCGTCCTGAGACCACAGGAATCGGTCAATCTGTGTCAAACCCATCTCGACATCCCACAGCAAGATCATGCCCAGTGATGCAGACGCGCTCAGCATGCCGTGGTCCTTGTTTTTATAGATCCACGTCACTTCGGGGTCATCTGTCAACATCAACTTGTCCACACCAAAGCCTGCGTTCACAAATGCATTCACAAATGTCGATGCCAGGTTCTGACGGGCAGAGTCAGGCTGGACAACAGTGGAGCCTAAAATACCAAGTCGAAGCGAGACATGAATGGAGAAAAAGGGTTAGTGGAAAAGGGGGCAAAAAAACTGTAACTGACAAATGTCATAACGAGAGGATTACGTCAGTCCATAACCTACGCTTATGTTCGAGGTGTGTCTTGTAAATGTCTTCTGGAGTCTTGGGCTCCATGAGATCCAACTCACGAGCCAGTTCCAAAAAGTTGCTCGACAAATGTGTGTTGTTAAGGCAATCCTGCAACTCTTCGTCCTCAGTCTCGACGGTAATTTGCTGTCGCGCCAGCATGAAGGCAAGCTGTTTCTTGAGGAGACTAGAGTGTTCAAGTCATTACGCGAAGTGGGGGGGGGGGAAAGAGATACCAAGATGTAACGGTCAGTAAAAGGAGGCAACATGTTTTTCATAGTACGAGGCATTCTCTACATATCTTTGTTTAAATCTCTTCACTTACGGGTCTTCGCAGCCATCAAAGATAGACTGGATCAACTCCTTGTCGTTCATGCGGATGGCAACAAGCATGGCTTCGGCATGCTTGCTGTGCTTCAGGTAGATGTCGTGGGCAGCGCGGAGGCAGATATGATCATCAGGTGACTCCAGATAGTTGACGCAGCTGGATAATAATAATAATAAGCACAAAAAAGTCAACATTGAAGGTTAGTCTACATGGTTATCATACTCTTATCGTTCATGCCAACCATAGGAAGGGTCTCGTAGCAGAGAACGAATTGTATATACCTTGTGAGGTACAAGCAGACACGCTTGTAGGCATTAATGTCAACAAAGTCCACCAGTTTGGGAATAATGTCAAGCTGCAGCAAGAGATCGACAGCATCCGCCTCGGCGTTGTGGGCCAGGAAGAATGGTGCAACCTCCAGTGCCAGCGCTACCAAATCATCGCTGTTCTCGTCCTTCTCCTGACGCTTAGCATATTCCAAGCCAATCTCTGTTGTCAAATGTCTGAGATAGTCATAAAAAATAGGAGTGTGATTAGACATATATCCAAATTCCTACAAAAAACAATAAACAATCGATATACCATATCATGACATGGGCATATAACATACTTGACATATTCATGTCCCCATGATCCAATGGGGTTGCCTGATCCGAGCTGGCGATATTTGAGCGTATCAAGCTTATCATTGTCATAAGTCATGGCAAGGATCGACAGGATATCTGCCAGGAACTTTTTGTCTGCCGAGTCGGGCCACGAGTCGTGAATGGCCTCCATGTCAGGATATAATGGGCGCAGGAACTTTAGTGGTTTAGGCACAGATGTCATCGAGCTTGTCGATGTCAAAATCAATGTCTTCATCGTCTCGAGCGAAGGGTGGTACAGCTTTGTGTCAGGCTCCTACAATATGTTGGACAAAACACAGATATACCATTTCATCCATGGTTAGATCGTACAAGTCTTTACGGAGTCCAGTGATAGATAGACAGGATCCAGGTCCAATTATAACCTCCACGATAGTTTCTACAATATGTTATTCTCTGTGCTGTTCAAAACGTACCTTCAGTCTCTCGACGAGCATCTCCAGCTGGGACTTGAGTTCCTGATCTTCCTCAGACTATCATTGTAGACGGAAAAAAAAGTAGATAGACACGAGAGAGACGCAAGTATAAGTAAAAGGTGAGTGATCAGCTGAAATGAGTAGGCGGGCTACGCGTCTCTGTTACTGAAAAGTCATTGCCAAAGCGCTCGTGTGGAGTCAAAGAGGCATTTCAGGTCAACATGCTATCCTGGACACGAAATGGGCGACGTACAAGCTCGTCCTGGATGGGTGCATCCTTCAGTTCCTTTGGAGGCTTCTTTAATGGCTTATCCTCCTCCATGGGAGAATTATCCGCCGCGGGCACAGCGATGGCGACTTCCTTCTTGACCATGGCAATGAGAGCTAGTAGTAGTAGTTACTGAAGGCTAAGGTCAGGTAGTAGAACGAGGGTTGGTATTGATGGAATGAAGGAGGTGGCGAAAATGACAGGAAAAAAAGATGCAGGAATGTGGGAAGAGAAGAAAAAAAAGAATGCAAGTGTTGGGAAGTGCAGGCACAACGAACAAAGGAGGGAACGTAGCTGTCGTCTGTGTGCACACGCGTACCCTCTCCCTCGAACGCAGTCTGCCTCATCTTGCCTTCGTGCCTAAAAAGAGGCGCATTATGATTTGCGACAGTTTGCACTTTCAAATACGTCATCATTTTTGATTTAAATTTTTGTCGCTAAACTTGCAAAGGTCTGATTGCCTTGTGTTGCAAGTCAGGGCGAGTCGTTGTCCATTTCGATGCCAGAGGCAGGAGAAGAAGCCAAAACTGTGGGAGCAACCTCATCGATAGGCAAAGCATGTTGATGCAGAGGGAGTTGTTCTGTTAGTCCTCCTTCGCTCACTGATTTACTTGATGAATAATCGAGCCATAATAGAATGATATGGATGAACTGAAGAACAAAGATAAAAGGAGGAGCCTCTGCAACAAAAACCAAAGGTTATATTATAGCAAGGTAGTGGAAGGGATGGGATATCACGAGTCGTAGTTTATGGAGGCTACAAAAGATTTGAATAGGTTGGTTGGATCGTATGTGGTGGGTGGGACCCAAGAAATGGGTGGCGGTGCTGTGTTGTACAAAAAGGTACAAAATGCTGTTTTCTAGTGGTTTCTACTTTTTGTCCTCTGAATACTCCTAACAATGGTCAAAGCTGTCAAGGGTAAGAGTTAATGTGGGCTGCATCCATGGCATGCGACCTCCGCCATGCACCTCTAAACACATGCGCTAACATAACATGTCGTTCTTTTGCTACTTTTTTGTCATTAGGTGTCGTTATTGAGTGGTAATGAGCAAAGTTGTTTATGGCTCCAACTCATTTAGTGGCAATGCTTGGTCAAGCGAGAAAAAAAAGGACGACCGTACTGACTCTTTTATCTTTTTCATATTTCTAGTGACACTTCCGTCAAAGAGATCATCTTGGGTCTCAACCAGCAGGGCAATTTTATCTTGGAGGACCTTGACGAGACCCACGTATTTGTTGATGCTTCCTGCGTCGAACAGCTGCGTGAGGATATCGACCAGATCCTGAACGAGAATACGTACAATGTGGAGGAAGCAAACAAGTAGTCGCCGCCTCACTGATCAGGGGAGCCTTTTGCTCCTCACAGGCATGTTGGCTTCATAATACCCTTTTATTCTACTAGTTTTTCAACGTCCTGTAGCTTGTTTTTTTTTTAAACCGCGCTTTAATACACTGTAATATTTTTTTTCTATCTTTTCACTCGTTCAAATATCAAGTGTGTATTACCCTCCTTTCTATTTGTCTAGATCGTATGATGCTTCGATACTTCATGGTGGGATTCTTTGAGATGAAGCGTTTCACTATCGATAAAAGAACGTATGAGAAGCTGCATTGAAAGAGCCTGGTCCATTGGCGCCAAGTGGCCGGCACCTAGCACAGCCACCTTGGAGAGTCGATCATATTGTGTGATGTATCCAGCCATATGCTGCGATCCATGCCCATCAGCGGAATGATCTAACATCCACAGCTTGCGGGGTTGCTGGCGAAACTGTTCCTGGCCATGCCATGGAAGATGGTCGATCCAATAATGAGAACCAGCGACACCGTCACGATAGTCAAAAACTCCTTGGTAAGCCAGCACTTTGATGCCTTGGTCAAGCAAGCGACCGACAGTCGGGGCTGACGTCCGCATAATGTCAGAGGCCATGACCTCACGTACGAGCAAATCCTTTTCGTACCGGATTTCGTTCCGACAGTCGACCACGTACTGGATCTCGTCGTCAGTACAAGCCCACTGCTTCAGCAGGCTGATGCGTGGACCATACACATTCAGACTATCCTTGACCATGTCGAGATTCATAAACTGCTCCATCAGAGTCCAATTATTTGGCACAAGTCCCTTCCGGACGTCGTACCAGTTGATACCACCCGTGGCTGCCGTGAAAAGCTTAAATACGTCGTTTCGGTGTCGGTTACTGTCCAGGAAACGGAACCGCATGGCTGCTTCAACCGAGTCTTGCTGAGCCTGGAGCATGGCTTCCTGCTGCTGCCAATCCAAATAACCAAGGTAGAATGCCAGATTACTATGTGCTTGTACTTGCGAGACTGGGTCTGTCAGACTGTTGCCAAGCGCGATACCCTGCAGTCGGATAGGCTCTTTTCGGTTGCGGTTTCCATCCTGCTGCATTGGTTGTAGTGGTTGCTCTTGTTCGAGATCCTTGTTATACCGCACAATAGCATCAGCAAACGTTGGCACATACTTGCCGGCATAGCTCTCGCCTGTAATGTACAGGTCCGATGCGCGCTGCTCGGGATATCGTCTATAAAACTCATGTAAAAAGACCATCAGGTCATCTGCCACGCCTCGCTGGTCCTTTGTGTATCCGTAGAAATAGATGGGTCCAACTCCACCGTGGTGACCCGATGTTTCGGCACCAATGAATTGTCCTCCTCCAAGCCCGGAGATGCTCATCGTGTCCTGCTGCATAGGAACGCCATCATTATTTGTAGAAAGTGTAAGATGTTGATGTTTGGTGGACTCTTCTTCTTGTTCTTGTTCCAACAGGTCTGTCAGTTTCTGCCGTAGCATCTCATTGGTCTCATTCTTGTGGGTCACGTACGAATAGCCCGTGCCAACAGGCTGATCAATAAACAGCATCGAGTAGTCTTCGGCCCACGAGTGATTTCGGCGGTGCAGCTTCATATCGGCGTCGACCCAAAGAGGGCCCATTTCAAAGAACAGGCCAATCATCGAACTGCTTCCTGGACCGCCCTGAAGCCATCTTTTTTTTGATGATGGTGTTGTTCATCCCCCCAAAAAATTCAACGAATGGTATAAGCTCTTCATTTCTTAGCGCCAAAAAATCCACTCATTACACCTCCTTGCCTCTCTAATCATCACTAGGATGCGTTCAATTGGGGATAGCGATGCTACCATTTTGGCTTACACAATCAAGGGCGGGTTGGCTTTCTTGGGATTGATAGCGGGGATGAACCAGTAATACCTAGTGGGAGCACCAACGTGGGTTGGGTCGAGTCAGATTTTACCATGATTGATTGTCGTCCAAAGATCCAATGTGTGCAAGCTTCCCCTCCCAACCAACCAATTTTTTAATATCAATACATACATGCTAGTTTCTCCACCCTTTGATCCGGGTTCACTCCAGGTTCGGATGGGAATATGACCTGCGTAATGTCGAGGGATAGGTTCCTCGCCTTCGGCCCATGGAAGCTTGCCAATAAGATGCTCATCGCGCAGGGGCCACGTCTGAGAGCCTTGACACCATTGTGTAAATGGAGGGCGTGGAAAGCCAGTGCAGGGGCGTGCAGCTGTGGTGGCGGCACCACCACTAACAATGGAAAGTATGAGGCCTGGTGTGCAGAGCAGCAGCAGACCTGCCAGCCAGATCGCAGCTTCAACAGTGATGGTTGGCCATGTTAGGCTCTTTTTTCGTGGCCGAAGCTTTACCATTGGGGGAAACGGCGTATTTTTTCGACTTCCGCTATTTTCTTGTCCTGGCTCTCACAAGAAGACAATGTTCTACTTGCAAGGAGCGGGAAATCTCAATTTCAATTGCGTGAAGAAAAGTAATGGAATGGTGCAAGGTGAATGGAATGTAAGACAGAGAGGGGCGACCCCTTCCTTTACGCCCAACTTTGCTTTAAAGTTTTCCCTTTTCACCCCAAGAGTAGCACACAAACCATTTTCTTTCTTGCACATCCTTGCCATATTTGGTGGAACTTTGGGCGCGACGCATTTTTGTTTGTGCATGTATATATATATAAATTTTGTATAATAAAAAACTGTCAATGTAAAATATCATTCTTTTCCCTTCTACGGGTCTAACTCATTCAACAACAGTGTCCTTGATAACGGCGTTGCTTCTCTTCATTCTCCTTGAGGAACGTCAACAGCTGTTTCTTGTGGATCATGCCATAGTGTTCGCCTGCCTTCACCACACAGACATACTTGAGGCCTAGCTTGATGAACAGTTCCACCACCAGATCCATCGACGAAAACAGACTCACCGCCAGCGGGGCCTGGTCCGTAAACGGCGTAAAGTCCATCGTGAGTCCAGGGTGCTCAATCAGCTCCGACGTGCCTCCTGTCGCCACGCTGCTGATCCTTCCTGCTGGTACATATCCGGCATCCGTGACCACATAGTAGCCGCGTTCTGTGTCAATCTGGTGCTGCATGCTAGACACTGACGATGAATACGACGATGATGCGCTCCTGTTATCATCGTCATCTTCTTCGTCAGGAATAAAGAATCCAGCTCGTCCTGCGGCGTCCGAGTGTTGATAGCTGGTATAATCTTGTTGTTGTTGTTGTTGTTGCGTCCGCCGTGGGGGTGGTGTCACCGTGATGAGTGGGTCACGTCCATCCAGGAACTCTCGTCGGCCTTGCTGCTCCAGATCCGCCTGCAGCGCTGGCGGCAGCACCACTTCTGGCGCGGGGTGATTCGACGATGCACGGTTCCGGAATATACAGACGCAGTCAGGATGCTTCTGCTCCGCCAAGCCTAAAGCGTGGGCCAGCTCATTCGATGCAATATAACCGACAAGAATGCCATTGTCCACAATCGGCAGCCCACCATCCGAATAGCCCGAAATGATCAGCACCTCGAGCTTTCGGCGCAGAGTCTCGACTGTATTGACCTCATTCACTTCGATCGTTTCCAGATAGCGATCGGCAATGTCAGCTGCCGTTCCAAATGTGTTGTAGTCCTTCTTGCTGTCAAGGTAAGGGTGTTCGTTCAGCGCAATCAGCTTGTTGAAAAATGCATCCGGTGAAAAGGCATCTCCAACAAACTTGCCAATCATCACTGCCATCATGATCGGGAGAGCGTAGGTCATCGCACCCGTCAACTCAAACATGATGACCACAAGCGATACCGTCATTCTTGTCACACCTGCCAGACAGGCCGCCGCGCCAATCATCGCATACAAGCCAGGAATGATGCAGTCCATACTATCGCCTTCGCAGACTTGGAACATTTGGTGTTCTGGATATTTGCTATTTTTTATGTATGATCAATAATATAATTTTGTTAGCTTCTGTGGTATACATATATTCAATTACAATGCAATAGCCAAACAATTTTCAACAAAAATACTTACGCAATCAACCACTGCATGAAAAGACCAACCATGCGTCCAAACACAGCACCAGCAACCATGGTAGGAACAAAAATGCCTCCTGGGACCTTGACGCCAAAAGTGATAAAGTTGAGAAGCACCTTCATGACAAAAACTTCGGCCAGCAGCAAGAGGATAGGATAAATCTGATCGGCTTGCACACTATGTATCATGTTTTTTTACAAGAATAATCAGAAAGGAGAAATGAGCAAGGAGAGCGTTAACAATATAAAGGGTGACAATTCACGGTAGAAGGGCAACGGAAGAGAAGGTATAACAACAACAACAACAACAACACAAAATATCTAACAGGCATCAGAGCGATCCTAATGCTTATACGTACGCGCACATGCCGTTCAAGCTATTGGTTGGCGTACACTCGCTGTACAGGTTCGTCAACAGCTGAAGCAAGTTTACACTAGTAACAACACGAAATATTATAAAAATGTAAGTTTTTTTTGTTTTTTGTCTCATTTTTTTTGCTCGCACATCCAAGAGTATTGGAATCTGTCCACAGCCCACACTTACCGTGTCCAAGGGTTTAGCCATTGAATGGCACAGGTGATGATAGTGACAATCATCACCTCCTGCACGGGATGGCGACCAATCCATGTCTTGGATCGGAAGCGGGTATAAGACATGTGGAATTGTGAAAAAATGGCGCCATAAGCTCCCTTATGTGCAAAATTAAAATGGCGACAAAAATGCGTTAAATTTGCTGACCATAACATTACCAAAGGGAAGCGATATGGAGGAGAAACAGAAAAAAAAACTTACGCCAAACACACTGATAAAGAAAAATGGAATGGCCTCAAAGAGGTGCCAGTCGCTGTCATATGTGACCTGAAATAATACAGTCTTGCCGACTCGATATGGATTGATAAGCTAGAAGCATAAGAGTGCAAAAAATTTCATCAGCAAGTGTTAAAAATTTAGAGGATGTACAGGATATGTATGTACGAACAACCGCCACCTCCGCATATCTATCTTCTGCCGCTTGTTACCTTCAGGACAACAGCAGAAATCAAGGCACAGAAATATGAACGCCACATAGTTTTACTTGGAAAGTAGTAGGAGACCTCCTCAAGTGAAAACAAAACTCCACCAATCGGGGCACCAAAGGCAACTGCTACTCCTGATGCTGCTGCAGCTGAAAGAATCTCACGGCGTTTTCCTATAGATGAATACAGAGAAAAATAGAGGAATCTTTGCATCAGACAATGTTGCCATCATACTATGCGAAAACGAGCTATCGCACTCAGGTGTCGACTGATATCCATACCATCGTTACGGTTGTACTTGTCAAAAATACGGCAGACAATGTTGCCAACACAGCATGCGATATGTACAAGCGGTCCTTGTTTGCCCATGTTCAATCCTGCAGCAACCATCAATGGCTATCAAAACAATCGAGCAAGAATAGAGTGTTATAAAAGTATCCAAGTTGTTTTAACCCTCTCCTTGCAAGATTCCAAAAAATGCACAACATACCAATCCAATGAGCTTAATCATCAAGGTACGAAATCCGAGAAAGCCACGGATAACAAAACCGCCAAGAATGGTCTTGACTTCTGGGATACCGGAACCAGCACCAAAGTAGGCAATTTTCTTTGGTTGAACGGCACTGAAAGTTGATTCGAATGACGCTTTAGAGTTTGTAAATGGGATTCCTGGCCGACCTTTGGTGGCTCCATGTGCCCTCTGTATCGAAACCGTTCCATCAGATGTCACCATCACTACGCACACGGTAGCGAATAGTAGCTATTGTTACAGGGATGAATCATAGTATAGGTTGGAAAAAAAGCAGAGCAGCAGGATATGAGTCCAGTATTCCCGTAGTCAGGCGGACATATGGGGGTCCCAAGACTACCAATGATCATCAAGGGATGGCATAGTTTCTGGAATAGGAGTGTAACAGTCATGACAATACAAGTGGAGGGGGGAGTCTGCCTTACACCAAATGCAATGTAGGTCACCCAGTCAAACGTGTAATCGGATAAACCAAGCGAACTCCTCCATGAGATTGCCTCTGACCATGATGTCCATTCAGGACACGAATCCAGCGTTGCGTTGACACTGATTAATTGGTGTGGTTTGAAAGCATCTAAAAAGAGGCCGAAAGATGAGATGAGAAGCGGTAAGAAAAGGTGTAGAATAGTTTACGCACCAATGGTTATCGCCGATGCACAAAGTAACACGCCCATGGATGGTTAAAAACAAAAAGATTGCTTACTGTCGTCCTGCCAACAGCAAAAGTATTGACTCCACCAAAAGTTTGTTTTGCAGTATCCCATGCGCAGATCTCCGAGCCACCAACTAAAGACATCGATGAAAGCCGCTAAGCATGCCGTGATGACACCTAAACATAAGATAGATGTTGTAAAATGGTTACTACATGGATGAGCATTCAATAGAGAGCAGCGACATACAATACTGTAGGTCGCCATCGCTAGATGAGCAAATATATCTCCCAGACCCTGCAAAGCATCACGAAAAATCACGTCATTTGGGTAGATCTTTTAATTATTTCTCGGGACATCATGAATACCCTTTTTTGGGCAGAGAAATGCGCTGTTTGGA
The DNA here is from genome assembly GCA_016098105.1 of Actinomortierella wolfii. Lineage (NCBI taxonomy): Eukaryota > Fungi > Mortierellomycota > Mortierellomycetes > Mortierellales > Mortierellaceae > Actinomortierella > Actinomortierella wolfii. The sequence goes on from JAAAIY010000200.1 coordinate 51,050, forward strand.
CGCATTGATCTAAAAAAGGTGTCATAGATGAGTGGTATCTTACCTGTTAGGAGGACAAGTACCCAGCCTTTTAGGCTGTCAGCCCAGTTGATGATTCGTCCGCGGAGACCTGGATAAGAGCGGATCTGTCGCAATCGTACCCGTTCCTTGACAAAGTCGTGAATCCAATCTATCCAGGAGGGGAAAAAGGAGTAGCGGAGCAGAAAAAGAAAGTTTAGAAAGGAAGATGGTGGCACTGTCTGATTCTGAACCTTTTTAGGAGGGAAGTAACAATGGTGGCAAGACATTGCTTCCACAACACAAAGGATGCACAAGACCCCAAACAAACTCACCAATTGTAGTGTAGTTGTGGTACCACACGCGAATACCATTGTTTTCTCGCACGAGGGCTTCCTTGGCGTCATCGTACACTGTCTTTCGACGACTGAGTAGCTTTGCCTTGAGGTCTTTGATGTTGGCAAAGCTTGATCGCCGAAGCCGGTTAAACGTAGAAGACCGCTTACTGCCTTTGTTACTGCCATATGGCCGATCGGTCGGGGAATGGCGGTGGCGGTTCTTTCGATGATGAGAGTGGGGATGGTCGTTGTCCCTGAAAGAGAGACCGGTGCGTCCACCCATGCCACCTCGCCGCATTCCCAGAGTCGGTGACATGGATCGTGCTCGAGACGGTCGCCGTAAGAGACTCATATTCTCGCTAGCATCTGACCGATAGGATTGATTGTCTTCGTCGTCACCTTCGTCATCCTCCATGCTATCATGGGGGTGCAAACTCTCATGTGGAGAATATCTGGGTATTCTCCTTCTGGATCCATTTGGCGATCTGCCCAAGAGTGCAGACGACTCGGTGTATTCTTCCTCACCCTGGTGTTGTTCATGTTGTGGTCGTTGAGGTGGAGTGTTGCGTCTAGCTGACGAAGGAGGAGTTGACGTCAAAGGGGCTGCTTCTTGAGGCTTGGGTCGACTGTTGGGTCGGCCTAGTTTGAATGCTGGACGAGAGGGGTCTAGTACAGGTACTTGACTCTCTTCGAGTGAGGGCAGTCTGGGGGGTTCAGCGTCCTCTCTGGCTTCAGCAAGGTCAGCACGAGGGTCTGGATCATTGTCATCGTTGCCACCGTCTGTGGTCGAGATGGATCCAGTGAAACTAGGCTGATTTGGCCGAGGACGACGCCGTTGTGTACTGGAGGACGACGAAGGAAGAATCTTCTGTGCTACAGCATCCAGAAGAGAATGGCTTGTGGAGGATACTGAAGGAGGATGCTGGGAAGAGGGAAGGGTTTGGGATCCAGCGCTAGACGGACGGTGAAGGGATTGGCGTGTGGAAGTGGGTTCTGAGGAACGGCCTGTCTCTGTTGCAGCAGCAGTAGGAGGTACTGAGAGAGTTGTTGTGGTGGCGTTGGTTACCCAGTCATGGTAGTCGGGCTGCAGGTTTGTTGAAAGTGAGCGACGAGGTTGGTTTGGAGGTGAAATGGAATTGTCGGGTGAATGACTCATCACAGAGGAGGATGTGAGAATGACAGGTGTCAATGGAAAGAAAGACGAAAAGAGACAAGTGAAAGGGGAAGAGGACGATATAAAAGAGAAAAGAGGTGTGAGGATAGAGGGAGCGAGTGAGGTCTTCTCTCAGTATTTTTTAGTTGGGTTGTCATCCTGAACGTGCTCTTTCCCCTACCTGCCCTTCTCCACACACATGGTCAGCAGAACAATTGGCCGATCCTAATGTATGCAGAGGGGTGTACCTTATTTTGACCCCCCCTCCCCTGGGCGGGCGAGCACTCCCACATGTTGTTGATGACCCTTTTTATTGCAACATTTTTTATCAGTTGCCTGCGGCCATCCATCCTCTCCTGCAACCACCCTCACCCCCCTTTTCTCTCTCTTTCTTTCTCTGTATCCCTTCTGTCTCACGTCATGAGAGACAAACTCAGTCGTACCACAGCACGAAATACATCTGGAGAAAGTTTGTGAAAGTGCCTTGTGTTCATGTTCAATACGCATGCAAAAAAGCTCTTTTGGCAGTAGTTGGATCGACCATCCTCAATCCGCGCTAAAAGAGACCTTTGGCCTTTACAAAGGAGAAGGGTGAAGTCACCACCAACACTAGAAAAAAAAAAGAACAGCCCAAGTCAAGACAAAAGCAGCTGTTATAGAGCATTCATTATTTATTCTTTTTTATAATGCATTGGCGAACAAAAGGAAAAAAAAAAGTCTTTTTCCTTTTTCTTGCTATGTACAATAGGGCAAATATGATCATCCAAAAGTCAAGAAACACAAAGACATGCGTGGCAGCCAGAGAGGAAACTCTTGCATCTTTGGTCCTTCTTTTTTTAGGCAGTACCCCACCAGTGGAGAAGGACTGTGGAAACCACTGTGCAGATGAAACTGTTGACAACCTTGAACTTTTGCAGATCACAAGGGCGAGACTCCCAGTTGGTCTCCGAAATAATCATGGGAAGAGCGACACCGACATAGAGGAACGAGCCAAGCTGGAAGGCTTGCGAGCACGTGCGCGCCTGGGTTAAGTTGAGCAGCAGACCAATACACCAGGACTAGAAATATTGCAAAAAAGAACAAAGGTGGGGGTGAGGTAGGATGACATGGAAAAGTCGCGAAAGGGAATAGACTGTGTTAGAAAATTTGTTTACATAAACGACTTCCCTCTTTTGGGTGAGTGGTCTTGGAATGCCTCGTGTCTCACCCTAGATGTAACATTGCTCTGCATATTGTCATGATGATGCCAACACTATCTGGCTGGCTGTTATATCATACCCTCACAAGACTGCCTGCAAAGTCAATGCCAATGAACTTGACCATTTGCTTTTGAGCCTCTTCCTTGTTCTGGTTCATCCATTTGTTGTTGCCCTTGTCCTAATGAGAGAGAATGTGTGTGAGAGGGGGGAATTATTGGACGAGTGTTAGACTATGGTTCATTGGATCAGCTAGGAAAGATCGAAAAGAAAACAAAAGGCGTCGAGTTTTGCCTACCTTGTTCATGGCCTCTAGCCAGACCTTTCCAAAAAGTGGACCATAGATAAGTGCACCACAGGCTTGGGTGAAGATGCCGCCAAGTACTAGTTTTTTATGCATAAAGTTGGAGGAAACAGGATGTGAGGTGAGCCTGTCTGTCCGTGAAATCAACCATCAGACTTTTGTTCAACGCACAAAGTGGCACGACAAAGGAGCATTTTCACATACAGACGGCACCGGGAGCGACATATGGAACGTGGATCATGGTGGTGTGTGTGTTAAAAAAAAGGCGAGTTGTGGGATATTGCAGGAAAACAAAATTGCAGAGAAAAAGGTTTTATTCTGCCATTTAACAATTGGCCGTGGCGGGGGATGTCAAAATGTCGTCAAAGCTGCTTCCAAAAAAGGGATTGTATAGGCCCAAGCCGCTACTTCACATTGACAGCAAAAACGCGCTTATTGAACTGATTTAAAAAAAAAGGACTTTGCTTGCATTGACGCAATCTCTAGCAAGCCTGTATCAATCAAAACATGGCATCGTCATTCTTCGCCAAACGACAACCAGGATCATCCAATGCTGCTGCTCTCGCTGCCCAGGCGGCTGCTAACAAGCCATGGATCGAGAAATAGTAATGCACTCCGGCATTTGCCACCAATCTGCAACGTGAATGAACAAATGGCAACCCCATGGCAACTGACCTCCCCTCCCTCGTCCACACCCATGAATGCACTGTTTTCCAATATAGCCGACCAAAGACGATGGATGACATTAGTTCTCAAGAGCAGGCCGTTGCCGTGTTGAAGAAGACTCTTGAGTCGCAAAATGTATGTTGACGTGACATATTGGTACCTTTTTCTCTGTGACATGTGTTTCGCCCTGCTCCAGTCGCTCACATCTATCTACAATCTTTTTATTATGATCTATATTCATAATGTAGCTGCCACATCTCCTCTTTTATGGACCACCAGGAACAGGAAAGACATCCACCATTCTTGCTTTGGCTCGTGATATTTATGGGTAAATGCCCTCTCTTTAGTTTGTTTTGGCTTGATCCTTCACTTCAGGATAACTCGAACGCTCTCATTTCTAATTCACCATTTCTTTATTCAACACTTCATTCAGCCCAGAGATGGTTGGCTCACGTGTCTTGGAACTGAATGCATCGGACGAGCGTGGTATTCAGGTGATTCGTGAAAAGGTCAAGAATTTTGCCCGCTCGACGGTTTCCACCAATACATCCGACCACTCTGTTCCACCCTACAAGATCATCATCCTGGACGAGGCTGACTCCATGACAGCCGATGCGCAATCAGCACTGCGTCGCACCATGGAAACATACTCAAAGTTGACCCGTTTTTGCCTGATCTGCAACTATGTCACCCGTATCATTGAGCCCTTGGCATCACGATGCGCCAAATTCCGGTTCCGTCCATTGGAAGAACGCCACTCCAAATCGCGTCTTGAGATGATCTGCCAACAGGAGAACGTCAATATTTCCCCAGACGCTATTCTTAGCTTGATTCGTCTGTCTGACGGCGATTTGCGAAAGGCTATCATGTACCTTCAGAGCGCTTCGCGGTTGGTCGGCAAGGAGAAACAGATCACCGTAGAAGTGGTTGCAGATGTCGCAGGAGTACGTATAAGCGGATTATATCGTATCTTTTTACAATGCCAAGGAATAATGAAAAATGTTGCTCATACTAATCATATCATACCAATTGATCTTTTTTTCACACCCGCTCCCCTTCCCATATCCTGATCACTAGACGGTCCCAGAGTCGATCATCGATGGACTGGAAGCATGCTGGCATACACGCGACTACAATAAGATTTCCCAAGAGGTGACCTATGCAGTACGGGAGGGTCATTCGGCAGCACGGATTTTGACTCAGCTTCATGAACGCCTGCTTCGGAACGACGCTCTGACATCATTACAAAAGGCTCGTATGGCCGAGGTCTTTGGTGACATTGACAAGGCTCTCAATGACGGCGCGGATGAGGAACTTCAGCTACTCAATATGATGACTCGCGTCTCTGCAATTGCAGCATGATAAAAAAAGGAGACAAATATTTTTTTGTAATTTTCGAAAATAAAGAATATCGGCTTAATGATGTTTAATAGGTAATACGATTGATCTACATGATGATTTCGCTTGATCAGGCAACGAGGTAGTATAAGGATGCGTGTATTTTCGTGTTCTTCATTTAGTCCATATGACGATAGTTGTCCAGCTTTCTTGTGATTTATGCCTTGCTTTGGACACAAAGGCCTACGCCAGCAACGACCATCGCCATTCCTAACCAGGAGCCTATGTTTTGATTTAACCACCAAATATTGTAAAAACGCGTGAGGTTAAGAATGATGGGTCGCTTATCAGTGAATATCATCTTATATATATCATCCTTTTTTTTTCTCTCTTCCTTTCATTCTACAATACACGTACGAGCAGAACCGATGCTTTCACCAAGGAGGATGCCGGCGAGGGTAGTAAAGATAAATGTCAATGAATTGGTGATAGGGACAGCAAGCGACAGATCAGCCTTGCCAAGCGTGTGGTAATAAACGACTGATCCGCACAGATTCAGTGCCAATGGAATGACATACTATTTAAAATGATGTAGAAGAATATGTAACGATGAAAAAACTTGTAAACTTTGTATTCAACAACAACAAGGAGAAAACAGAGAGGATCCTATTCCAATGCTATTACATACCTGCCATCTTGTAAACAGGTACCAATACTCTGCAGCCACTTGACGGAGCCAGGTGGATCGCTTGATGTTCTCAAGACCCTTGGACCCATTCTTGATAAACGGGTTGGTAAATCCCCAGCATAGAGCAACTAATAGCGTAGATATGAAGGAAGAGTTCACGTTATGAATATGGGCATTCAGTAACTAAAATGAATGCGAGGCACAGTCAGCCATCAATGTGAGATGACGCGATGAAAAAAAAGTACCAAGAATAAAGCCGAGCGCATGCTCGGGCAGGATGGCGAGGTACTCCATTTACTACGGATGGGTGGGAACAGAGCGGGTGGGAGAGCAAAAAAGGAACGGTGAGGGAATGCTTTCTTTATGGCAAGGCAAAGTCTCCCATTTTTAGAATTTGATCAAATTGGTGGCACGACCGAAGGGGAAAATCATATTTGTGTTGGATGAAGGAAGAATCTTGCCCACTCCTTTCAACAGCGGTCCGCGTAACATGTACGAGGAGTATCGTGGGACGGCAGTCCGGCGGGCTACCGCCGGGTAAAGCTGCTAGTCGTGTTCATTGTGAATGTAAAGAGATTGCTTTTGTTGGAGTGTTGAGCAATCACAAGTCGTATGTAGGATGGTAGTGGATGACAGAAGCCAACACCATCAATAGGTCTGGTGACCACAGTATTCTTTTCACATTGCCTAGGTCTCTGTGGCGATGATATTCTCTAGAGCGAGAGGGGTCCTCCTGTGGCAAGCAACCACGAGTAGCTGAAACTAACTCATCATAAAAAACGTTATTTTGAGTACACGTCAAGATGCATTGATTTGTTTTGTAGTATTACATTGAACAGAGTCGAATATCAGAGTGAGGCCAAGTCTGATTAACCTGGCTTTGCTCAGTGTGCAATTTCATTGCAATCGTGATGTCAACTCCCTTCAAAAAAACTGAGAATGTGAAAGTTCCACATAGGATTCACATCTACAAGATGATCAAGCGAATATGGGAAATGGGAGCTGGCTAAGAAAATGTAGACAACAGTACTGGATTTCCTCTTCAATTAAGAGAATATCGACTGATACTCAACTAAGAGTGTGATTGTCCGTCAATTTCAGAAGTCGGTGCTGCCCTTGTATGAGAAAAACATGTCCTTAACCCACTGTGTTTATTTGCCACTATCCATAGCTTTGCGAGGCCCAACAGTATCCGTGTAATTGCCGCTCTCATTCACTTCTCTACTCGTATCCACCTAGACTTTTGACTCCACTTGGATTCAACCATTGCATTTTGTCTAAACCTTTTGGTACACCACACGAGTTGGTTCATTTGAGAACCATCAAATCTGTTCAATCTTATAAAGTAGACTATAGTATAATAAGACTTTATTTCACTGTGACCCATAGTCAAACACTCCTCGGTCTAGATACTCTAAAAGCAAAAAAGTAGCGCTTTCCTACCCGTGCCCTTGTTTATTTCCAAGAAATAGACGGCTCAAGAGTTGTTTTCCTAAATAAAAGTGAAGACTG